>LPNX010275061.1:100957-146945 GCA_001517045.1 Pseudotsuga menziesii | reverse complement strand
ATGAGGTATTCTCTCAGTACGAAGGGGTCACGCACTTTAGCGCCGACATGCATCATATTTTCATTCAAGCTCGTGTAGATCCTCAACGGCAATGTTTCAAGTTACCCTATGTAGTCACCGAACTAGATATCCAGCGTATCGTTCAGCAATGGCCGGCTGAATGGCTGAAAGATTTGGGAAAAAAACCTTCTATTCCGGTTCCTCCAGCTATCAATATTGGCGCAGGTACTAGTCAGGAGCAGCAGCAAAGGCCGCTGGAAGATAGCGAAGATCCAAGTGATTCCCAGATCAATGATAATGACCAGGGTGGTGATAGTGAACAAGATGAGCAGGATGAATAGGATGAGGAGTCGGTCAAAACTATAACAGATCTGACCCCACCAACGAAGCGCAAGTCACCAGAGGTAGCCGAGGTAACCAAGCCGCAGTCTCGCAAAAAGGTAAAGGCATCAAAGGATAAAGATATCGAGGAGGAAACCTCTGTCACGATGAGTACACTGGAGCATGCTCTTGAACAATCTACGTTAGCGCTCACTAAAAAATGGTCTGAATTCGCGGAGCTGCATCTTGCCAGCGTCGCAGGTCTCACAACCAAGGTATCAGAGTTAAAGGAGCTAATCGCAAACCCAGCACCCAGTACTGCGGCAAGCAGCACTATGGAAGCCCCGCAGCAGGACAGTAGGCAATGGCCACTTAGGGATCCCCAGGGACAGGTTTCAAATACAACTCAGATGCAGCCTGACATTGATTCTCGACCCTCGACAAAGATAACCGCAGAGCTTGATTATACAAAGATACCTACGACAGAGTTGCATCTCCGACAGCTCGCGATTACAAAAGAAATCCAGTCCCGAGCGCAAGTGTCACAAATCCAACTAGAAGAATCCATCAAGCAAAACAAAGCTTCCGCCGCACACCTACAAGAGATCGAGCAAAAGAAGAAAGAGGCCGAGCAGACAACAACCACACTACTGCAAGCATTGGATGAGGCCTGTCGGAGTCTGTCTGACTCCGACATACAGGCAACAGAGGAACCCAAGCAGAAGATTGCTAAGATGAAAGACTACGCCCAGCAGTCCCACAGTGAATTGGAACGGATGAAGATAGAATATCAGCAACAGATTGCCGAACTGCAACTACGCATTCCCCCTGAGACTCCTCCAGAGGTCCGACAACAGCGCCGGCAGGATATCAAGGCTTCAGCAGCAAAAATATCAGACAATATGGCTAGTGTCGCACAACTAATGGAAGATAGCATAGAATCTTTGGCAAATCTACAGGATCCTCCAGATGTAGGGAAGATTCAGGAAACCATCAAGTTGCGCCAGGATGAGCTCGATGCAGTCCGAATAGAGATCAAGACGCTGCCACCTATGCAGAAGATGGCTAAAGTAAAACGCAGCAAGGAACTTCAACAGGAAATCGAGTCATGCAGGACGAAGGTGACAATGCTAGAAAGTGCACTACAGCCCCTGGTTGATGAAGCTTTAGAGCTGACCAATGCTGCGGAAAGCCAGCTCAAAATTTTGAAGGCATATGACAATTTTGCACAGGAAAAGGCTGATATAGACTCTTCTTCAGTACTACAGGAGATGGTGGAAAAGGAGCAAGCCACTGATGAGATACTGCATAATCTCACCAGTCGGTTCCAGACCCTCGCACAGAGGATTCGCCCGCCAGAGCAAGATGCAGAGTGTCCCGGGACGGGCCACTAGTGAGTCTTAGGGGCCTGTTGGGGCACATACTCCATATAGGGTAACTCCGTGGTTAGTTAGGAAATTTGTAAGCGGAGCTATGGGTCAAAATAGTCTTAGGGGTGTCGGGGTAAGTCAAAACCCTATCTTTTTGTAATAAGCCCATGGTTTAAATCCAGGGTTTAGGGTTTTGTGGGTGCCCATGGTTTAAGACCAGGGTTTTGTAAAGCCGCGCAGTATAAATAAGCACTTATGTAAAATAGAGAGGTTAGGCTTTTTGATGTAAGGAAAGATAAGGCAAGTAAGATTGGTTTTTGTAAGAAAAGGTCAAGTCCCAGCTGTGTGCGTGGACGACCTCTGCAGCTGTGTGCGTAGAGGGTTTTGTNGATGTAAGGAAAGATAAGGCAAGTAAGATTGGTTTTTGTAAGAAAAGGTCAAGTCCCAGCTGTGTGCGTGGACGACCTCTGCAGCTGTGTGCGCAGAGGGTTTTGTAAGGAGAAAAGAAAGATCTGCAGCTGTGTGCGCAGAAGCCTGCTGCTGTGTGCGCGGCTATTAAGAACGGAAGGAATCTGCAGCTGTGTGGGCAGATAAACTGTGGTTTTGAGGAAAGAGGAATAAAACACAGTTTGTGGACGTAGCCCCTACACTGGGGGTGAACCACGTTATATGTGGTGTTGTGGTTTTGTTGTGTTGTTTCCGTTTCTGTTATTTTCATGCACCTAACTGATTACATCTGATAATATAAGATCTCTGCTAATATCAAGCTTCGCAGTGAATTCCCTGTAGTGGGTTATGCAAGTTTGGTTTTTCTTTNTTGTGGACGTAGCCCCTACACTGGGGGTGAACCACGTTATATGTGGTGTTGTGGTTTTGTTGTGTTGTTTCCGTTTCTGTTATTTTCATGCACCTAACTGATTACATTTGATAATATAAGATCTCTGCTAATATCAAGCTTCGCAGTGAATTCCCTGTAGTGGGTTATGCAAGTTTGGTTTGTCTTTTATGCTCTGAAATTATATGTGAATGAATGATAAGTAAACAGGAAGTTGAATAATAATTGTTTAGAAAGGCTACGGTACAGTAATCCCCCTCTTTGCATGCAGAAACCTGATTCTGCGGCACCCCATTGCTGTTTCGGGTGAGACTACAACCTGCGCGCAGGTTGTTGCCGAAAGGGCCAACACAGTGGGTCTTTTGTTGGTGCGAAGTATAAAGCGTTAACCCGGGTCTGCCCAAGTGCCAACAAATTGGTTCCGTTGCCGGCTGAACTCAGTACCTGCTCACGAGGGGTTTACCTTGTACCACACGGGGCTATGTTCTAGAGGCCCTCAGTGCAGGACATCAGTGATTGGTTTGTTGAGACCTGTTTGCAATTCGCGCAGAAAGAAAATACGAACCTGTGTCGAAGCGCACGTGACTTTTTACAACGGTTAACAGAAAGAAGGACGAATTTTCAAACTCAACGGGTCCTTGCGTGGACCCCCGCAAGGGTCAACCTGGTGAAAAACGTGAATAACGAGGTATCTCGCGCTGTCGACTTCTGGATGACGCGAACGTTGGAGTCCTTTGTGACAGAGTTTGCAATNAGGCTACGGTACAGTAATCCCCCTCTTTGCATGCAGAAACCTGATTCTGCGGCACCCCATTGCTGTTTCGGGTGAGACTACAACCTGTGCGCAGGTTGTTGCTGAAAGGGCCAACACAGTGGGTCTTTTGTTGGTGCGAAGTATAAAGCGTTAACCCGGGTCTGCCCAAGTGCCAACAAAGATTCAACTTGATGACAGGATATTCCTAGATTGGTTCCTATAAAATTTTCCACCACCTATAGCGAAGGACATCGCATCTAAATGTCCCCAATATGAAGAGGAGGACATCTTGAAAGCCCAATAGTTTGATCTGATCTATGCACAGTCTGGATGCCTTTACATTATCATTCCAGATGCTCCTCATGTAGGCAACTCCTACCGGGATGCACCGAGGGCATCCCATGCCGCAGATGGCATCATAGGTTCTGCCTCCCACCAACCACAACACTGTTCGACACCACCTGCAATACGACCACAACCAAGCAACAACCGTAGTGTTTCCTACCAAAACCACACTCCGGACTATGCAAGAATGATGTCCCAATCTGGAGCCACAACTTCTTATGCACAACCTGCGCCACCGTAGCAGGCCCAGAAAGTAGCTTGGCTAACATAGCAATATGTGGGACAAATGACCACATTTTTGGTACCTCCCCCCCAAGTCTACTATGCACCACCTGTACAAGCCGCTCAAGCCCCTGCCCCAGCTCCACCTGATCCATTGGGACATATGTTTGCAAGAAAAACTGTCCTAACCAACCAGCCCCCAAAAAACCAACAAGGGAAAGCCAGGAATAACCGACCTCGAAACCAAGGCAACAATCAACCACAGGGAGGTGGTCAACAACCAAATCCTCCCAACAATGCCATAGCGAACCAGCCAGCCCAAAATCCTCAACGACCAAATGCACCAAGCTACAATGCTCTGTTGCATACAAACCAATCATGCACACTATGTGAGGTCTATGGGAACTACAAACATGAATGCCCCTTCATGGGTTTCTCCAAGCAAGCCATTCACAACAATGTTCAGCATGCTACCAATACAACAGCCCAAGCTCAACCCAACCCAACACCACCAGGACCCCCACCCATGGTCCTCCAAAACCCATTACCAGTCCAAGGACTAGTAGCAACTACACCCGCTCCCCAGCCCAATCCCAACGCCCTGGGAGCACCTCCAACAGAAAAAATAGGTGTTCACCACCTACTAGCCATGACAACTGAAGAGGCTAATTTATAGAACAGACAAAATCAGTACATAACCAACACCGAACCCACTGACACATCAGTGACATCTATGTCTAAAACATCCAATGTACCTCTTCATATACCCCCTTTCCCTCTATGCCCCCCATACGATGGGTTTCCAACAACATCATGGCTAGAGATGCTGTAAGCTACAACATTATGGATGATTTGGCCCAAACACCTACCGCCATGTCCGCTCTTGAGGTAATAAAAACTTTCCCAATGCAGCAGAAATCCTTACTAGCTGCCCTTGGTGTTGTAGACCCCTTTGACTCCAAGTTGATCACATTCGACACAGAGAATGGAGAACCATGGATGCCATCAACCATTGCCTTCCAAATTCCAGTGTCTATCCAGAATTTCTTCATGCACCAATGCAAAGTGGATGAGGGGACATCCACGCGTGTTATGTCCACCCTAGTCTGGCAGAAGCTTGGATCCCCAATTCTGTAACCATCATCTACTAATCTACGAGCTTATGATGGCCATCCCACTAAATCCCAAGGAATCCTTCCTCATGTTCCCATCACATTAGCTGGGAAAATAGTACCGATTGACATAGAGGTTGTCAATTCTTAGTTGGACTATATCCTTCTCCTTGGAAGAAGTTATATGTATTCCATGAGAGTCGTAGCATCAACTGTTTTTTGTCTCATGATGTTCCCCCATGAAGGAAAAATTGTGATGGTTTACCAACTAACTTATCATGATCTGCAAGGGCTAATGGAACCCGCCAACGTTATCCCTACGATCAACATGATTGATCCACAAGGGCTATCCACACCCACCAATGTTATCCCTGTGGTCAACACCATGGTTGAAAACATGCGAGCCTCCCCATTTTTGAATGTGGGCCTTGAGTTGTTTGTCGATACCACCATGATAGCTTCTTTCCCCTTAGTGTCACCACCACTGACACCAAATGAGACTGCATACTTGTGCATGCTCTCATCTAGCACTGCTGCACCCAAACATCAACCGCAGCCGCAGCCCCAACCGCAACCACACCATCCGTAGCTGCAACACCATCAGTAGCCGCAACATCATCAGCAGCCACAGCATCATCCATAGCCACAACATTATGCATAGCCTCCACCACAACCTCATCCCCACATGCAACCATCAGGGAGTTATCTGGGCTCCTCCCCAATCCACACAATTCCCTTTCTCTTTCCCCCATCTAGTGTCATGAGCAAGCTAGTAATGGCCACCTTAAACTTACCCAATTTTACATTAGGAATTCCCATGTGGTACCTTGATCCACCATCCCAACCACCAATTCCCCAGGTAGTCTTAACACCCATGCAACCCATTGCAGTTGAATCTCATCCTCCACCCGACCCGCAAAAACCAACCACTGCACCCGCACCGCCCCACCCAAAAAGGGCCAGGGGAAAAAATGCAAAAGCTACTGCTGAACCTCGACGGATACTGCCTTGTGCCATCTGTGAAGAATAGGGCCATCCAACTCAAAGATTCCCTAATATTCCCATAATTCGTGAGCATTTGGATTCCATGGATACAATGGAAAATATCCCCGTGGTTGAACTCCCAAGCGGGCCAATAGTGAGAAATAAGTCATTGAAAACAAACCATGCTTGTGCCCTTTATGGATTGTATGGACACTATTCTCACCAATGCCAAGACTTGTCTGAGTTTCGAATGGATCTAGCCAACCTTTGACAACATTCCCTTGAATATGAGATCACTCTGATCAAAGAAGTTCACCTCCTACCTCCTTCTTCAAATACCATGTCCATTTACATGATGTCGAGTTCCACAGGCCCTCTTGCCTCCACCATCACCGACGTTCCATTAGACTTGTCTCTTTGTTGCTTCTGCAATGATGAGGAGATACTTGAAGCCTTAACTGCCCTAAAATATCCATGGGACGACATGCACCATCGCTCGTTCTTCCTCCCTGAAGAACTTGTGTTGTAGTCTGACCAATTTTCCATGGAAACCAAAGCTTTCATTCATGGGAAAGTCATCCGGTTCAAAAATTCCATTCCGACACCAAATTCCTTTGAAGAAGGGAACATGGCCAACATTTCTCCAACCATCAAAATCAACATCTCAACCAATCTTGAGGTTGTTGAAGAAATCATGTTGGGGGCATCCTACTCCCCTGAAGAAGTTGCTGCCTACAAATCCCTCTTCCAAGAATTCCGCGACATCTTTGCATGGTCATGCACTGAAATTCCTAGGTTGGATCCATCCATAGTGGAACACCATATCAACACATAGCCCGATGTGGCCCTCATCATGCACTAAAAGAAACGGTCCATCTATCCCTCCAAAGATGCCGTGGTCAAAGCTAAAATAGAGAAGCTACGCACAACCAGATTCATTTACCCCATTGCGTACACCACTTGGGTTTCTAATCATGTTCCCGTGAATAAAAAATAGGGTACCATCCGCATTTACATAGACTTCCGCGATCTAAATGGGGCGTGTCCCAAAGACAACTTCCCAACACCCTTCATCGATCATATTATTGATGCATGCGCTAGACATGAGGTCTTTTCCTTCATGGACGGATTTTCTAGATATAACCAAATCCAAATCCAGAAAGAAGATTGTTACACGACTACATTCACAACCTCATGGGGTACATTCGCTTATCGAGTAATGCCCTTTGGTATGAAGAATTCTGGAGCCACCTTCCAGTGTACCATGACATATTGTTTCCATGACCTAATCCACATCATCTTGGTCTAACCTGGATGACCTTACTGCTCAATCACCAAAACGAGCACAACATATAGACGACTTACGACAAGTATTTTTGCGATGTCGCAAGTACAAAATTCACCTTAATCCCATAAAATGCATTTTTTGTGTCCTAGCAGGTCGTCTACTTGGGTTCATCGTATCTCACAAAGGGATAATGGTATACCCTCTCAAGGTTCAGGATATCCTTGATCTTCCTTCACCAAAAACCTAGCCCCAACTACAGAGCCTCCAAGGCAAGGCCAACTTCCTTCTCCACTTTGTACTAGAGTATGCAAAAAAATCCCATGGATTCATTCGCCTGCTCTGCACAAAAATCCCCTTTTTTGGGATCAGCAAGAACAAGAATCATTTGATGCACTCAAGCAAGCCCTGGCTTCTGCAACATTACTCTCACCACTAGACTTCACCTAAGACTTCATTCTCTATGTGTCGGCCTCGGACAATACCATTGTTGGAGTCTTGGTCCAAGAAGATGATGCTCGCCATGAGCACGTGATTTATTACATTAGTCAGAAGCTGATAGGTCCCCCACTACGATATCCACTTGAGGAGAAATTGGCCATCACCATTGTCTTCTCGGCTCAGAAGTTGCGCCACTACATCATTGCAAACCATACTTGTGTAGTGTCTAATTCAAACCCAATGCGGTACCTCTTAATTCGTCGCCTTCTATAAGGTCGTGTGACTAAGTGGGTAGTCATCCTCCAAGAATTCGACTTAGAATTCGTTTCCCCAAAAAGCACAAAGGAATTCACGCTGGCCATTTCCATGACCGATCTGCCCTGATTAACCGCGTCACCACCACCCAAGGATGATCTCCCTGATGATTTCCTATTTGTCATATCCACTGAGGACCCATGGTATGAGGACATCCTTCTATATTTACGAACACAGAAGTTCACAGTGCACTTAAACCATGAGGACAGGCGATGCATTCGACATCAAGCCATTTTCCACCTATTGATTGGAGATGTTCTATATCATCGAGGCATTGATACCATCCTACATCGTTGCCCCAATTGTGATGAGGCTGAGACAATCCTCAACGACTGTCATAGTGGAGCATGTGGTGGACACCTTTCAGGTCTTGCAACTGCCCAAAATATTCTACGTGTCAGCTACTTCTGGCCTTCCATATTTGCTGATTGCATAGAGGAAGTCAAGCATTGTCATACCTGTCACCTCTTTTCCCCAAAGGCAAGAACCCTCCCTACACCGTTACACCGCGTAGTCACAGTCGGTCCCTTCTACAAATGGGCAATCAACTTCATGATAATCAACCCTGCCTCAGCTAACGGTCATAAATAAATCATTATGGCAGTTTATTACTTAACTGAGTGGGCCGAGGCCATGCCCACATTTGATTGCAAAAGTGAAATGGTGGCACGCTTCTTCTTCAACCATGTTATTTCACGATTTGGTGTTCCTAAACAGTTGGTCTCAGACCATGGTAAACACTTTGAAGACGCTATTTGGACTGAGCTTTCAACCATGTTGAAATTTGAACACCAGTACTCATCTTCCTACTACCACCAGGGCAATGACCAAGTTGAAGCAGTCAACAAAATCATCAAAAAAATGCTCCAAAGGATGGTAGGAAACCATAAAACCAACTGGCATCACATGCTATTCTCTGCCCTATGGGCCTATCACATGTCCACAAAAACTGCAACTAGTTTCACCCCTTTCTGCCTAGTACATAGCATTGAATCAGTACTCCCTATAGAGTGCCATATCCCATCCCTCCTCCTCACGATAGAACTCCTCCCTGATACTTTGCCTTTGGAAGAACAACTCCTCCAACTCGAACAAACCATAGAAGACCATCGAGCTGCCCTCCAAGCCATCAAAGCAGTGAAAATGCAGTCAAAGGTCCACTATGACTCCCATGTCCACCCTCGCACCTTTCGCGAAGCGATATGCTTCTAGTCTACGACCAACCCAATGAAAATTTGGGCAAAGGCAAGTTCGAGTCAATGTGGTACGACCCATACATCGTCCACCATTACCTTGAAAAAGTGGCATACACCCTTATTGACTCTGATGGATAACTCTTAGAGAATCCCCGCAACGGGCTCTACCTCAAGATATTCTATGCTTAACATCACCAACAAATCGCTTGATTTTCCTTTTTTTGTTTTTTAATATTTTTTACCACAAGTCAAGGGCAACACCATTAGCTGCTAATCCAAAGTCACCTGAAACCTGTTCGAGACATCTCTCACACCTATGGACTCCAACCTCTATCTCCTTATGAGACCATCATCTCATGTTTAACAAGTAATTTTTGGGACCACTTCCCAGAATTTACCTTGATTTACGAGCCAGATCATGGTGATACAAGTGTCTTCAAACCTGTACTTGCATCACACTTTCCTACCACCACTCATGCGAGTTCCTGGACCACTTCCTAGAAGGTGCATCATGTTATTTCAACATATAGTTGTCTAATCAGTCCACCGCACCTTATGCAGATCTTCGGACCATCATCCGGAGGACGAATCATTTTCTTTGCATGCATTTGGCATATAACTACCTCTATATTTGCACTCACATCACATGTAGTCAAGTCCATCCACCACAACTCACATATAGCTCTCTTGACCTCTGTCCGAGAGCCACCTTATTTTGCGTTCCTTTGCCGCGATCTATCCCGTTCATGTATTTGTATGTTTAAGAGCCACCTGCACCATCCATACTGCATAGATGACCTTTGGACCACTGTCCACTGTCATGACATGGGGCACCACCTTGTGCCACCATGATTGGTTGACCATACCAGAGTTTCTTTTAAGCTCTTTTATGACTCCTAAAAAAATGAAAATATTGCCGAGCGTAGCTACTTCCTTTCCCGCTCATTAAAGTATAGGAAAGGGTGTCTACATCGTCTCATTTATCTCCTTTTGCGAACTATGTAGACTACCATATGAAAAGATCCACCTTGGCATATTCAATCCAAGACCTTTCCCCTTTGCATCCTTTTATGCTTTCTCGGGAAGAGGGGCCTAACTTTTCAAAAAATGTCACCATGGGTTGTCATTAAGCTCTTTTCCAGCCTTCTCATCAAGAAAAATTCACCGAGCAAACTTGGTTTCGTTCATGCTCGTAAAACTATTTGAATGACCGTCCAATCAGTATAGGTTTAACCTTTTCCAGCCTGACTAGACTACCAACAGTAAATAATTCTCTCATCTCCTAAAAGATGGGAGAGCTCTCCTGGGTATACTTTTATCCTTTTTCGGGCACAAGAGACTACCAATGAAAAATAGCACACACTAGAGTCTTCTTCATGATTTTAGACTCTCTAAAATTGAAAGCACCATCGAGCATTTACTTTCTTAGGCTCACCAAAAATCCACGAGATTGTACCACAACGATGTCTCTAGACACTACCCCACAAATAACAGTTTGGCAGCATTCCCACTTTGGGTCTCCTTTGTTCAGAGTACTCTACGATGTGTCTTCCTTGGATCCCATCAATATAAAAACTGTCTACCTCCCCCAAGTATTTCCCATCTGCAGTGACATTCCCATTATTACAGCTATGATCCCTTTCCCATGAGTCAGTTTCATTTGCTTCCTGGTCCGCCCTGCCGTCATACTCTGAACAAAGGAAGTTTGAGTCCACTACACTCCCCCTGCATCTGTTCAACTCCTTCCCTCCCCCCCTATTAGGGTACACAGGGTACTCCCAAAGGACTGAACACCAAGAGCAACCACTTTACACAAATGAATCACAGATCAATACACCAATGTTTGTCACATGGTTAAAACCCTGGAGAGGGAAACAGTCCACGGCCCCAGCCAAATAGCTACTTGGAGCAATTTATTATGCAAAAGAAATAAAGTTACATGAACTTCTTATAATCGATCAACTAGCCAAGGACCCTCTATGCTCTTTAAATAGAGATCATAGACCAATCGGGTGTTAAGCCACAGATCAATGGTAGGTATGATCTAAGAGAAGTTGAACCATTGGATCACTCTATGTCTAGAACATATTGTGACCGTTGGATTAGAATATTTACAAATGCATACTAATGCATACTAAAGAAACAAACTTTTACCTAACGGATATATTACACAAGTTGATCTTAACTAACTCCTAAGTGTCTAAATATCCTAACATCCCTTCTTAAGAACAACTTGGGATAGGATTGAAGGATTTACAAAAGTGACACTATTAGGAGAAGGAAGGAGGAATTAGAGCCTATCCCCACTTAAGGACACATTCTTGAACTCCTAACATAGACCGAATTTTAGAAAACTTCACTTCTGTAAGAGACTTGGTGAAGATGTCTGCAACTTGATCATCTGTAGGGCAATAGAGCATTTCAAGAATACGATCATGAACAAGATTTCTGATGAAGTGCATGCGTATCTCAATGTGTTTGCTGCATTGATGTAGAACTAGATCTTTGGCAAGCTTGATGGCACTTTGATTGTCACACCAAAGTGGAGTAGGATGCTGCTGCTCGAATCTAAACTCTGAAAGGATCTGTGGAAGCCATAAAGCTTCCTAACTGGCATTAACTACGACTCGATATTCTGCTTGTGTTAAAGAAAGAGCAAGAGCTTGTTGTTTCTTACAAGCCCAAGTGACAGGTCCAGATCCCATACTGAAAACATAACCTACAGTAGACTTTCGATCATCAAAATCGTCGGCCCAATCCGAATCAGTGAAACCAACCAATAAAGGTTCCCCCCCTGTACTATAATGAATCCCAAACTAAATTGTACCTTGAATATATCGAAGTATTCTTTTTGTTGCTTTCCCGTGACTTGCATGAGGAGTTTGCATATAACGGGCAACATGACCAATGACAAAGGAAAGGTCAGGACGGGAATGAGTCAAGTATAAAAGGATACCAACAAGCTGACGATACAAGGTGGCATCTACTTCATGGGAAGTACAAGTGGTATAAAGTTTGACTCCAGACTCGAAGGGAGAAGGGGCTGGTTTACAATCTTCCATGTGGAAGCGATGAAGTAGGTCACAAGCATACTTAGACTGGGAAAGAAATATTCTTTCTTTGGTTTGCAAGACTTAGAGACCAAGAAAATAATGGAAATGTCCTAAGTTTGACATTTCAAAATTTTTCTTAGGACTGGATTTCACATGGGTTATAAGTTTAGGGTCACTACCAATAAGGATAAGATCATCAACATAAAGAACAAGTACGATGGGATGGTTTCCTACTTTCTTGGTATAGACATTGGGGTCAGAATGGCTTCTAGAAAAACCAGTGTCAAGGAGAAAGTTATCCATTTTGGCATACCAAGCTCTAGGAGCTTGCTTAAGGCCATATAAGGATTTCTTAAGGAGACAGACAAGGCTAGAGTTATCCTAAACATATCCAGGAGGTTGTTCCATGTAAATTTCCTCCTTTAAATCACCATGTAAAAAGGCAGACTTGAAATCCATTTGATGGACTTCCCAGTTATGTAAGGCTGCAAGGGAAAGAACAAGGTAGATGGAGTTCATTTTTGCTACAGGGGAAAAGCTTTCATTGTAGTCAATCCCTTCAACTTGGGAAAAACCTTTGGCGACTAACCTTGCCTTAAGTCTTTCAACACTTCCATCTAATGCATACTTAGTTCTGTAGATCCATTTACATCTAACAAGTTTTCTTCCTTTTGGAAGAGGAAGAAGATCCCAAGTATCGTTCGCCATTAAGGAACGATATTCTTCATCCATAGTTGCATCCCAATCTAGATTTCCTGAAGCTTTTGCAAAATTTTATGGATCACTATTCCTAGAAACTTGAGCCAAAAGAGAAGAGGGTTGCTGAAATTGAGAACGTGTTCGACGTTGATCTCTAGGATCACCGGAAAGATCACCAGTTGCTTCACATGTTGAACAGACCCATCGAGGAGGCATTGGTGCTGGTGCAATTGGAAGAACATGAGCAAGAGGAGGTGGATTTTCATCCTCACTATCATCATCAGAAATTGGAGTTGGAAACCTGTCAAGGAAGCTGGAAGAAGAAGAAGAAGAAGGCACAATTGCGGAATCAGGCTCGTAGGCCAAATATGGCACACTCACCAAGTTAGGCTCGAAGGCCAAGAGATTTTCATCAAATTTAACATCTCTTCTAATGATTATATCATGAGAATGTGGCTGAAGAAGTCTATAACCTTTTACATCTTCAGAATATCCAACAAATATACACTTTTCACTTTTAGGCTGCAATGCTTTTCGTTTTTCATCCGGAATGTGAGCCCATGCTTCACAACCAAACACACGGAAGTGACTTACATCTGGTTTAATTTTACTCCATGCTTCTTTCGATGTTATAACTTGTAAAAATTTAGTGGGTGTGCGATTAACTATGTAATTTGCACAATTTATGGCCTCAACCCAATATTGAAGACTTAGTCCCTTAGATTGGATCATACAATTAGCCATTTCTTTTAAAGTGCGGTTCTTCCGTTCAGCTACACCATTTTGTTGTGGTGTATATGGAACAATGTGCTATTGTTGGATTCCTTGTTCAATGCAAAAAGTAGTGAACTTGTTGTTAACATATTCTCCTCCATTGTCAGATCTTAACTTAATAATTTGATGACCAGATTGTTTTTCAACAAGGGCCTTGTAGGCTAAGAACATGTTAAATACTTCACTCTTAAGTTTTAGGAAGTAAACCCAAGTGCATCTGGAGTAGTCATCAATGAAATTTAAGAAATATTTGAAACTAGAAAATGAAGTAGATGGAAGAGGGCCACACAAGTCACTATGCACAAGCTCCAAGGGAACCGAGGCGTGCCAAGAGGCATGTTTGTCAAAACTGTCCCGATGATATTTTTCGAGTACGCAACCAGAACAAACACCATCCTTGCAAGATACCAGCGGAATACCAGTCACCATATTGTCTTTACATAGTTGTTGCAATGAGTGATAATTTAAGTGACCAAATCGCTCATGCCAAAGTTTGCTCAAGTTATCACTATGAGCAACAAATTGAAGGAAAAGGTGATGACCCAAAGTTGTTAAATTTGTACAACCTGGTAATATCATCAACAGTTCCAGTGGCAAGGACATTTTCAGGATTTTTAAAATCCTTGATGACAACTTGGTGAGGTGTAAATTTCACAGCTTTACCTTCACCTGAATGAGTAATTTGATAGACTGATAACAAATTGCAGGAAATTTTTGGAACACATAGTACATCACTGAAATGACCATTTCTACTGGAACTGTTCCAGATCCTACAACACTTAGAGATCTATCATAACCAACAAATATTTGTTTGGTGTTATATTCATGCATAGTAGAAAAGATGGCTTTATCCTTAGCCATATGATAAGATGCTCCAGAATCAATGAGCCATTCAATTGAGGTAGAAGAAGAAGATGCAATATAAGAATAACCAGAAGCACAAAGTGCATGTCTATGAGAGGTAGATTCTGAAGATGAATCCAGGCTGATGTGGTGCTTCTTCATTGCTGCTTCCAAGGCTGCCATCTTCTTAAAACACTTAGATTCATCATGATTATCTTTCCCACACAAATTGTAATGACGCCTAGTCTTCTTTCCTTTTTGCTTTGATCCTTTGTCATTTTTTAAAGAAGGAGTTGACTGAGAGGGTTTGGGACCCTTGTTCTTTGGCTTATTATTGTAAAAATTTTGTTTCTTGGGAGGCTTGGACTTTTCTTTCTATTAGGACAATAAGGCTTTCCCAGATGTATCTGCATTGTTAATTATTACAAGATGAATGAGCTTATCTTGCTCTCTAATTAAGGAATCATAAAAGGATTCAAGGTTAGGTTCTTGATAGCTAGCTGCAGTCAAGGATTCTTTCATGGAGTAGAATGTAGATACAAAATAGAATATACAGGTCTAAGTTTTGAAAGAATATGATAAATACATTGTTTGTCTTGTTTCTTAATCTTGCATTTTGCACATAATAGTCTAAGAGTTTTATACTTAGATAAATAGTCTTGAATGCATGAAAAATCATTTGGATTCAAGGAAATCAACTCATTCTCAAGTTAATGACTCAGAATTTCATTGTGTTTACCAAACACATATTCGAACTTTTCCCAAGCTATATCAGGTTCATCAATTCCAGATATGTGGAATCGCAAATCAGTATAGATTGACATCCCAATCAATCCACGAGCTTTATCACATCTATTTTCCCATTTAATTTTCTTATCATCATCAATGGGTTCTGTTTCTTTCCCCGAGGTTATCCTGAAAAGTCTCCTACTTCGCAGAACATCCTCCATATGATATTTCCATGAGAAATAGTTAGAACTTGTAAGTATAATATCACAAGGGACGGCCATACTATAAAATAATGGCTGAAAGAATAGAAGCTAACTACCTAAATGCAAAGAGCTCGAAAAAATATGCGATTTAAAAAAAAACAGCACTAAAAACTGATTCTAGATGATGAAGTTATGCTTGATCAAAGAAAATGTTGAAGATGTCCCCAATAGTGACGTGGCAGATATTAACTTGACCAACTAAAAAAAAGAAGCCCCCTCTTCCCAAGATCAACCTTTGACAATCACTTTTAAATTAGACTTAAGTGACTCACTTTTTATTTAATTTAATTTATGTGAGATGCACTTTTACAATAAAGTAACTTGAAAATAGAAATTGCATGCACTAAAAAGTAGCTTGATAAGACTTGAACTCAAGACTTATCAAGGAGTAAAGCAACTTTGGACCAAGTGAGCTAAGTTTAAAAGGTAAGTAAAAGTATGGAAAGAGGAAGGGTTTTTTTTTTTTTTTTTTGTACTCTTCTCTCTCGTTCTCCGTGCTTGCTTTATTTTCCTACAAATCACAAAAAAAACGAAACACAAAAACAAAAAAAAAAACTTTTTCCACACAATGGGATTAGATCTTGGTTAGCTTACCCAGAAATTCTACGTTTTCAAGTTTTCTCGCTATTTTTGATTTTCCATGATCACACAAGGTGCACGGCAAAGAGCATACGTAGCTGAGAAGACAAGAAAAAAAAAACTTTCCCTCACTGTTTTTGATTCACTGTGATCGCGCAAGGTGCACGGAAAAGAGCATACGCAGCCAGGGAAGGAAACAGTTTGAGACTAAAACAAAAATTATCTAATAATAAAACTGATAAAATATGAGAGATTTAAAAAAATAAAACAAATTTGTCACTATAACATTATACCTTCAGATTTGCCAAAATGGGTGTTTCTGGAACAAATGGAAACGGTTTTCGGTGAAATGAAAACTATTTCTAAATGGAAAAAACGCTCTAAACAAAATGGAATAGCTCCCATAGGTCACAAATGCATAGAAATTTTAGAACCAGAACCCCTTTCAAAGTTTCAGCAACATCGGTTCTAGATCTTGATCAAAACCGAAAGCGGTTCTTCATAAATGCTCTAATACCATGTTAGGGTACACAGGGTACTCCCAAAGGACCAAACACTAAGATAAACCACTTTACACAAATGAATCATAGATTAATAAACCAATGTTTGTCACATGGTTAAAACCCTCGAGAGGGAAACAGTCCACGGCCCTAGCCAAATAGCTACTTAGAGCAATTTATTATGCTAAAGAAAGAAAGTTATATGAGATTCTCATAATTGATTAACTAGCCAAGGACCCTCTATGCTCTTTAAATAGAGATCATAGACCAATCGGGTGTTAAGCCACAGATCAATGGTAGGTATGATCTAAGAGAAGTTGAACCGTCGGATCACTCTATGTCTAGAACATATCATGACCGTCGGATTAGAATATTTACAAATGCATACTAAAGAAACACACTTTTACTTAATGGATATATTACACAAGTTGATCTTAACTAACTCCTAAGTGTCTAAATATCCTAACCCCCCCCCCCCCATTCAGTGGTTCAATCCTGATATTGTCTCACATCTTTCGGTTATCTCCCTCGCACTTCTGGTCAAGGAAACACCATTGCCTTGACCAGGGGCAGGTCTCCCTTTGTCGATGACAACAAATGTATTCTAGAGGATAGAACCAGAGGCCCCTATATCCTGGTTTCATTAAGCTCACTGATGAGTTCCTTGGACCACTTAATATGTTTCCTTAGTGTCTCTCGAGATGGTTGTTTCTCACGTGCTCGACTCCAGCTACATCATCGCACCGTTGAGATTCATACTTTGTATTGGTCTATGCAATATTTGGTCGAAGACCTCAGATGTCACCTGAATCTAGCACATTGATGAGTATATTTAAGGGACCCCAATAGGTTCATGTCCCTTGTGATTTCTGGGTTGCGTTGGAGACAGGGTTCAGAATCCCCAGTAATGCTTCTATATAGATTTATGATTTATACAGCATACTTGTACCACAGAGACGCTGACTCTCCATCAGTAAACTATGGACCATTCTAGATCCAGGAGACCATCAGTCATGAAGATATAACATTCCATGAGAATGCCATGGGTCCAATGTAGCAGTTCTTCAGATGATTATTGTATTCAGCCTCTCATTGAGGCAACCACTATTGTAACAACAATTGTACATGATTGGCTCTTGTATTATAGAGCTTAGATCACATTATTATTTTGACATTGTTACGAGCATGGGGATTCCTGCCTCGTCCATATACATGTCACACATTATTTATATCTCACCCATTGATGGGAACCATATTAATACAAAAAACAAAAGCCACCATGCCCCATCCCAAGAAGCACCACCTCTCCCCAAGAAAATCCTATGATGTCTGTCGGCCATACGATGAGCTCCTTCCCTCATACATCAGGGGTTAATCTATTAACCAAAAAATACCTCACTAAGATCTACATGACCTACATCACCCAAGGACATCCATGCATGACCCTCATTTGACCCCCACACCCTCAAAAAAGCTTAAAAATATGAAAAAGGGCTTAAAAACCCCCAAAAAGAGCCAAACTAGCTCCCATAGGGGCTAAAACCTCCAAAAAAGGGGCTAAAACCCCTCAAAGGAGCTTAAAACCCCTAAAGGAGCTAAGGATTCGGTGAAAGGGGCTAAAATCTCAAAAACGGGACTAAAGCCCCAACCAAGGGCTTAAAACCCTAAAAATCCCAAGAAAAAGTATAAATAGAGGGGTGGGGGTCACTCTCAAATCACTTCTCATATCCCTATCATTACGCTGCCTATGTGAGTGCCTTGAGACCCTTTGTCTCTCAAGTCATTCACCCTCCCTCTCCTCCATTACTCGATTGAGCCATAGCTCCCCATCCATTGATAGGGCGGCTCTCCTAAGCTAGGGCATGGTGGCCCATTCCAACCAGAGAAGGTATACTTGTCTCTTTCTTTCCTTTGCTTTCTTTACATTGTAGTTTTTCTAACATATCTTTGTTTGTAGGTTTGTTGTTTAAAATTTTTATTGCAGGTTTCCATTGATTGCTTGCAGGTTCTCTTGTTTTCTAACAGTTTGATGCAGGTTTGTGAGGCTTAGCCCTAATGTTGTGTGTAGGGGTTTCATTTCGTTTCATGTCTGTTTTTCTTTTTGTTCTTTCATTCTCACATGAACGCTACCCTTTCGTCCTATAGACGGAAGGGATTCATTCCTACCTATAGTAAGGGCGAAATTCCTACTACAGGATGCATACCTATGACGATGATGCATACCTGTGACGATGATGCATGACGATGCATGCTTTCTGTTCAGTGAAAACATAGAAGAACTTCTTTTTTAGTAATTGAGTATGATGAGGTGTACAATGATGTACATGAGCAATGTATGGTAGTAAAATGACTTATCAGTATATAGTGATGACTTAGTAGATGGCCAACAACATAGATGAGAACCAGTGATGAGCAGTAGCGATGAGCAACATAGATCAACAACGATGATGAGCAACAATGACGAGAAACCGAGATGAGCAGTAGTGATGAGCAGCAGAGATGAGCAACAGTGATGAGTAGTTGTGATGAGAAATAGAGATTAGCAGTAGTGATGAGCAGCAAAGATGAGAAACAGTGATGAGAAGCAGTGATGAGAAACATAGATGAGCAGTAGGGATGAGTAGCAATGATGAGCAGTAGAGATGAGCAGCTGTGATGATAAGCAGTGTTGAGCAGCAGTGCTGAGCAAAGATATTGATGTGCATAGTAGAGGTTGGTTTTGTAGCAGAGCCATATGATTTCTTGCAAGAATAATATTGCACTTGAGGATTGGACTCCTCAAATCCTTCTTAGCAGGGTCTAAGAAAACCAGGCAGGGTCCTGGATGAAGAGTAGGTTCTCTTTGTATCAGTAGGTGCTGATTTTACCTCACGGTAGTAGCTGTTCCAAAACAAATACAAAAATATTACAAAATCATATGGTGTTGTGTTCTCTTGTGTTATGGTTCTTGTTATGACTTCATGATTTAGATGCTTATGATTTATATATTATGAAGTGATAGATGTTTATGAAATGATTATGCAAATGGTAGAATAATGCATTGATAAACTAGTTGTTGATTGTTAAAAGTGAAAAATTTAATAAAGACTGCACACACAGATTCACCCCACCTCTCTATGTGCCTGGTGTGTCTAACACTAGAAATCTACATCAAATTAGAAGATGAAAATAACACCATCAGATTAGAATCTTAGAAGAATACCTAATATAGTTGTTATTCATTTACCTACATAATCATATGCTTGAAAATATTTGAATGGAAATGCGACCAATTATTTCAAGAACTGCTAAACCGTGGCACCGTTATTCATGGAAAACATTCTAGTTACAGCACGCTCATAGTAAATTCATGGTTGAATCTTTCTTGAGCGGGAAGACTTGTAATATACCAAATGTATATTACATTAATTAATTAATTAATTATCAATTATTAATTTATGGTTATTAATTATTTATGTAAAAGTCGGCATTAGAAGGACACATTGTTTAAAGGTGTATCTTCATATATATATAATATTATTATTATTGTTACTTTAAAATAATAATATAGTAATAACTATTATAACATTAAAAAATTCAAAATCGTCTAGCCTACACAACCATAAAATCAGCTTGTGAAGCTCCAAAACAAAGTCAGGTTGTAAGCCTGGATCATAACCCAAACCAAATCCTAGGACATGATAATAAAGTCAATAACATAGGCGATGAAACAAAACATGAATATGACAATGATAAAACCCAGAGTAAAAAAGATCAAAATGAACTTGAAGAAAAATTACTTGAGAATAAGAATGACAAAAAGACAGATGCATCAAATGAAAATCCTGATGCCAATGCCAATTCTAAAGAAGATTATTATCTCATAAATCATTACAATGAAACACCAAAGACCGATGAATACAAGGATAACGTAGAAGAATGAAACCAAGAAGGTGCTGCCACAAATGATCAGGATAACGTAGAAGAAGGAAACCTAGAAGAGGCTGCAACAAATGATTAGGATAAAATTGAAGAACAAAACCCAGAAGATGCTGTGACAAATGATCAGGATAACGTAGAAGAAGGAAACCCAAAATTTATTGTGACAAACGATCAGAATAATGTAGAAGAACAAAACCCAGAAGTTGCTGCATTAAATGATCAGGATAACATAGAAGAATGAAACCTATAATATGTTGTGACAAATGATGAGGATAATGTAGAAGAGAGAAATTCAGAAGATGTTGCAACAAATGAGGAGATGGAAATTTTACCAGTGTTTATAGCTCAAGATCTCCTAGAAATCTACATCAAATTGGAAGATCAAAAGAACACCATCATATTGGAAGCTCAGAAGAATACCCCATATAGTTGTTATTCATTTATCTACATAATCACATGCATAAAAATATTTGAATGGAAATGTGACCAATTATTTCAAGAACAGCTAAACTGTGGTACCATTATTCGTGGAAAAAATTCTAGTTGCAACATGCTCATAGCAGATTCGTGGTCGAATCTTTTCAGAACAGAAAGACTTGTAATATACCAAACATTGTTACATTAATTAATTAATTATTAATTATTAAGCTAGGTTATTAATTATTTATGTAAAAGTTGACATTAGAAGGACACATTGTTTAAAGGTGTCTCCTCATAAATATATAAGCCGCATGAACTTATTGTAGAAATCATCATTCAATTATCAATATATATATTTATAAATAATAATCCAATAGGTAAGTTTTTATCCTTACATAGACCACTTGTCAACATCCCTCTTGTATAGTTTACTTTGACACTTGTCTCTTTCATCTATGTCGCACCATGCACGTCCAATCCGCCTGCCAACATTTCCCCAACACAAAATTGTGGCTCACCCTTGAGCCATGTCAACTAGATATCATGTGTGTGCTTATATTGACCTTGAAGTCATCATATTCCTTCTTGACTTTCTCAACTACTTTCTTGGTCCTTGTGTTGATTCCTGCACAATATTCCTTGTCCTGCTTAGTCGAGTGTTTTGTAATATTCTCTATCACTTGCGTGTGGGACTCTCGAGTATTTTCAAGTGCATTCACATCCTTAAGATCCAATTGTTCATTAATGTCTTGGAACTCATTTAACTGGGTTGTTCGACGTTGATTCCTTTCTCGTGCTTTGCTGGCTCATTGTTGGAGTGCCTTAAACTCTGCTTCCTTGCTAACTTGCACAACTAGGGCATCATTTTTCAGGGATGCCCACATTGCCACTAGTTTTGTGTCTTCCTCATGAAGTTGTGCCCCTATATGTTGCAATTGTTCATCCTCGACCATGCTCATCCTAAACTGCGTGGTTTCTTTTGCCATTGCCTTGGCCATTTTCTCAAAGTCCTCAATTTGTGTGGCAGCATACTCAATCTTACCTTTGTGAAATGTAACCTGCTTTGTTGGTATACTTGGTATTGCTTGTGTATGCAGCTCCTCATTCTCCTTTTCCAATTCAGTGATTATTTTTCTGAGTCACAGTATCTTTTCTTTTGCAAATGTCTTTGCCGTGATGTCTAGAAATTCCTAGCATGTGACCACGATGGCCTTCCCCAGTCACTCTCGGTCATCTGAGGCCTTTTCCTTTGAAATTATCTTTGCTTCCCGTGCCTTATTCATTCTTTCAATATCCACTTTCATAGTGCAACTTGATCCTATGACTTTATGAATTTGTTGTGCATGATTTATTTGCGATTTGTGATCTCCTATATGGATGCCTTCTATAGTCATGCAAGTGTATGCATGGTCAACCCATTGACATTGAGACTGATCAGGTTAAACTATTGCATAGCTATGTCAACATCCTCGCTTCCTGTCTCCATCTCTCATGGTAGAATATTCACAATCCTTACCCTTTTGCTTGTATTGATCTCTGGTGCTCTTTGCAACACACCAACTTGTGGTGCCTTCTCCAATACAACATTTGTCAGGGATTGCAACAATCCCTTAACTTGGTGGAAATAATTGGTCAAATTTTTCTTTAGCTATGCCTGGATCTCAATAGTTGCATTAGTGATCCCGACTAGTATGCGCCTAACTTGGTCATCTTCCATATTTGGTGCACTTCTTCCCTCTACCTTCTCAAACATTCTTTTGGTCCTTCCTTCTTTGCATTTTTTTTCAACCTTGGAATCCGTTGGAGTCTTGGATGACTCTTCTTTTGACTCCTTGTCTCTCTCCTTCACCTGCTCCTGATATACTGGCATGTCGGGTTTTGGACCCACTTTCGTATATGAAAAATCCTCTTTACTAATTGGAACTTTCTCTTCGACAGACCAATTATTGATAATGTATTCTACCTCTTCATCTGTAAGTTTATACAAGGTGGTAATCCATTTCTTCTTTCCATTGTGTCGCACTTGAATATGGACGACATGTAGTCCCATTACAAATCATGTGATCCGTATGTACTTAGTCGCCTCCTCCTTAGTGAGACACATAACCTTTCCTGCTGCATCTTGAAGTGCATCCTAATACAAATAAAACCACACTACACTATTAATCTATCGATCCTTCAGGTCAAGCTACCCTAGGTACTGATAGCATGCGCCCTTGCAGGTCTAGGAGACTTCCACATCCATTCCTTGGTAAAATGTGGGTTCCATCCACTCCACAAGTGCAATTAAAATCATTAGGCATGAATATGTAAAGGGTCTCTTACCTTCCTGTACCAACATTGCATCCTCTGTCAATTGAATCAGCAGAAACAACAACCAGTTCATTTGGACTCTTTCGATGCACTACTCTGCGCATGTAATGACGCTAGAAGTGCACTAGTTAGGTTTGTTCTTTCGCACCATATTCACAACCAATAACTTAGCTGTGACTCAGATGACCTTATCATTGATGGTTTTGATAATTTATGCATGTTTATCCCTGACAACTTCATAATTCCTCTTCAACTTGGCATATGACCTCTTATCATTATCCTTTCCATGAAAATATTTTGACAAGTCGGCACCTGCCATTGGAAACCTGATGATTTGCGATATCAATTAAATGGTGAATGATACCTTCGCATCATGCCACAAGTACCCTCCATGGAAATAGGCCAACAAATGCTTGACACACACATTTTCCTCTACCGATCAGTCAAAATGCAACATGCAGGTGAGGCCTAACATCCCCTACTGCTGCAACCCCAAATACCACTATTGTGGCATGCAAAAAATCAAACCTCCATCGCCATGCTCCTGCATCTCATAAGGTTCTACTGTGTATTCTGGATATGCTAGATTGGCATGGTCGTTGTAGGTCATCTTCATCAAATGTGGCATGATGTTCATGGTGACATGCACCCCTTTTGGCATCGCAGACATCTTAATGGGATACCGCTGATTATTGGAAAGATTAACTAAGGATGCATCTATCTTTTGTGGAGGTACATACCCAGGAATATCGTCAATAGTTTCCCCTTTCCAGGCTGTCGATTCCTCTGCACTTGTCATTGATCGCCCAACCTATGCTTTGACTTATGCAGCCTTAGTATAGCTTCGTGTGGATCTCATCTTGCATGGTGGATAATTTGGGTGATTTGCACCCCTCTTATTCCTTATGATTTGTGGCAAGTCCTCTTGAATATTTGGCCTCTCTTCTTCAATCAACATTCTTGGTGGTGGAGATTCATGTGTGGTACCACTCAAAATTATCTAGGCCATTGTTGCAACTTTGTCACTCTATCACTCTACACTATGCTTTGTTAATGGCCTTCTCTCTCACTTTTCTGCTCATTGATCACAATGGTTCATCTGATCCCCCCTATCAATTCTTATAACCTTGAAAGCACTTGTGAGGATGATTTTGAACATCATGTTTAAAACTTCCAACGATCGACTAAATCTGTGCCCAATTATGCAAATCCAACGGTCTAATTCCCCATAAATGTGTGTCTCATCCACCTACATAGTCGCTTGTCTAGTTTAATTGCTTCATTTATTTCCCAATTTGACCCTATCATACCTTGCTAGATGTTGCCAAGCTTCCTTCCTACTACTACTTGTGCATATTTTCTTCTCTTGTGACCCTCCTTGCTGTGAGGACCTTCACTTCATCATATCTGACATCTTGTTTTCTACGCCACACTTTAGGTAGGGTGCCACACCTAGCTATCACGAGATGGCTTTAACCGACTTCCATTCACTAAATTTGGCAACAATGTTCCATCTAGCTGCTGTAACTACACCGCACCTCCATCGGTGATGAAATGAATCACATAAGGACCTAACCAATGCATTTGTAACTTACCCGGATGCTTCGCGAACTTACAGTCGTAGAGTAGCACCATATCTCATCACTAGAAGTACTTTTCCTTGATATGATGATCATGCCATGCATTATGGAAATCCTTTTCAACTTATTGGTGAAACCCAATGATGAATCAATATTCCTCAAGCTACAACAACTACGTCAATCATTCTTCAAGTTCTCCTTCATCACACATACATGTCGCCTCTGCGATGCACAAACTAGGAAAAATGTAATATATTGGCATTACCGCTTCTTAGCAATAGACAAGCTTGAATGGTGTTTTCACCATCAACCAATTGAAGGTAGTCCTGTAATCCCATAATATCACATGAATTTTTAAATCCCAATCATCGTGGTTTACGTTACATACTTTTATCAGTGCATAATCCAACACCTTGTTGGATGCCTCGACTGTTTCATTCACTTGTGGCTGATATGGAGTGCTCTTCTT
This sequence comes from Pseudotsuga menziesii, assembly GCA_001517045.1. NCBI lineage: Eukaryota > Viridiplantae > Streptophyta > Pinopsida > Pinales > Pinaceae > Pseudotsuga > Pseudotsuga menziesii. Next base: position 121,622 of record LPNX010275061.1, on the reverse strand, counting down.
GTGCTGAATTTTAAATTCCTCCATTATTGTGCTAATGGTGTGATTGATGAAGTGAATCCCTTGGTCACTCATCAATATATTTGGACAAAAAAAACAGAGTAATGGAGTTGTTGAATAGGAACCTCGCTATAGTTACAGTGGTACAATCCGTCACAGGTGCTGCTTCTTCCCATCTATTCAAATAGTCTATCATCATGATAATGTATTGCGCACCCATCCTCTTTCCTAGTGGATTGTTGGGTCCCACAAATACCACTACCCACTTATCAAATGGTTGCAGCGTTACTTGCGGTACTGACGACATCTCATACTGTCGCAATGGATTCCCCATCCTTTGACAGACATCACAAATTTTTGCATAATCTGTTGCATCATTATGTAGCGTCGGCCACCATAATATAGCTTAGAGTATCTTCTTAGTAGTCGCGTGACCTCCATGATGTCTTGCTACAACTCCATCATGTTCTTTTTCCAATATCCTTTCCTTCTCATGTGATAGGATGTGTTGGCGTAAAATCTCATCTGACCCCATCTTATAGAGTTTCCCAGCAATTAGTTGAAAATACTCAACTCAAATGACCAATTTATTCTTCTCACTAGTGGTGAAATCATCTGGTGCTTTCCCTATCGATAATAATTGAATAATTTGTTCATAATTATCATCGACCATTCTGATTTGAAATAACTATGCATCAGATAATCCATCCTCTATGTTGTTTGGTTATTTGCCTAACTCAATCCTTGACAAATGATCAGGTTTGGAATTCGATTGACCCAACTTCATAATGATCTCAAAATAAAACTCTTGGAAGAGTAGCAACCATTGACAGATATTCCCCCCAAACACTGGCTTGTTGAGCAAATATTATGGTGTTGAATGATTGATGAACATCTTGAAGTGTCCTCCCAATAGACAGTGATGGAATTTCTGTAGCACTTATAACATCACTAATCCTTCTCTCTCTATAATGGTGTTGTTCCTCTCCATAGATGAAAACTTTCAGCTTGCAAAAGCTTTAAGAGATTGGGTGGTCAATCACTCCTTCATTATGGTTGCACCAAGATTACACCTAGTGTGACTAATGATGCATCGACATGGATATGAAATTACTTTGTCCAGTCCAGAAAGACCAACATAGGCGTTGTGACCATATTTATTTTGAGAGTGTCGAGACTCCCTTTACACTCATGGCTCCATTCAAATTTCTCATCCTTCTTCAACAACTTCTCCATCGGTGCTGTGATTGTTGCGTATCCCCTTATGAACTTCTAGTAATACCCCGTATGGCCCAGGGTCACTCTGAGTTGTTTCAGAATTGTTAGCGAAGGAAGATTAATAATTATCGCAATCTTAGTAGGATTAACCAACATTCCTTCCTTACAAACGATGTGCCCCAAAAAAATTCCAATTGGCGCACAAAAATACACTTTCACATATTTGGCGAGATTTGATGTTTTTGACATCTCACCAACCCATAGAAAGTCCAATCATCCATATACACCACTAGGAATTTCTGAATGAAATCTTTAAATGTAGCGACTACTATCCTTGAGAAAATCACAGGTGCATTCTTGAGGCAAAATGACATCACCGTGTACTAGAAACATCCCCATTCTGTCACAAAATTTGTCTTGTGTTAAACTTCCTTCACAATCTTTATGTGGTCATATCCTGAAAAACCATCTGTGAATGAATAGACCTCTTATCCACCGACACATTCCAATACTTCGTTGGTAAAAGGTGTTGGGAACAGATCATGGAGACATGCATCATTTAACTTCTCAAGGTCGACACAAATCCATATTTCTCCTGTCTTCTTATCTTGAACCACCATTGGACTGATCCATTCCTATTCTTCCATAGGTTCGATGATGCCAGCATCTAGTATCATATCGAGCTCAACTTTGAATCGGTCCTTATATCACGGGTTCAGTCAATATGGACATTGCTTTACTGGCTTCACATATGGATTTAGCGGGATTTTCATCTCTCTCAAGTTTCCTAAAATCTCCTTCATCCCAGGAAATTTGGTCAGAGATAAATCCTATAACTCATGCAATAGATCAGTAATCTTTGCCATAGTGGCTTCATCCCAATAATATCCTACACTAGCAAACTTTGGGTCTTCTCTCATCCCAATGTTGACCTTCCATATCTTAAAGGGGTTGTTGGAATTTATCGGTTGGATCCTCTAGTGATGCGATATATTGACTCCCTTTTGCCTCTGCAATATTAATATTTCTTGGATCATCCTCGTCGTCAGGTTCTCCTATCACATTGTACCATTCTTTCATTAATTGCTTGGTTGATGTCTCATGCGATTATACAAGAAATGGCACTGGAAATACTTCCAATATGACATTCTAGATGTGCTGGAGTGCACTAAGTATTACTAGATCAATGCTCGCAAAGATGAAAGTGTGAATTAAGAAAATAGTCAAATATTCTGATGTTGTAATCTTCCTCTGGAGTTCTATTGATATGTACCATTGTCTATTGAGCCTCATTTTGTTATCATTTTTGGCATTAAAGTAACACATTTAAATGCATAGTTTATTATCTTTCATGTATTTTATATCATGCAGATCATTATTTAGCACAAGGTAAGAAAAAATTTAATGTTTATTCAACTTTGGTTATTAATATCATTTTTATGATTTTATTAAATCAAATCTATATTGTTTAAAGCATATTTGATATATTAATTAATATGTGTATTTGTTTGCAGGTTATGTAGTGTGTTTGGGTGATTTTATAAACAAAACACATTTATCTTACCATTCAACCTGATCTGCGCAACCATCGTTCAGCTCATCATGCATCTCGCTGTCCAGTTTCCCATCCAGATCACTAATCAGTTTGCGTGCTGTTAACATCCAATATCAAGCATTGAACATTGAAGCAATATGCAAACCGTTTTGTTGACCACATGTCCAAGTGATAGCATAATCAACACTTTAAAAGGATCGTCGGTGTGTTGATTTCGCCCGACACCAAGCTGCTCACTGCCCATGCATTTAAAGAAGGCACACTCTTGTTTTAGAATTGGTCATGGCCTCCTCTGCTTAACCCTCGAATTGTTACCAGTCTGCACGCTTTGAAGAATGGAACTACCTGCCCACTGTATGCTCTCATTTGTTCAACACCACACCGTCAGTTGCACTAAGGAAGGGGCAGCATGCCATATCATATACACTGAGGAGATCTGTTCATGTTGAAGAAGGATCTCTCGTTCTAGAGACTCGCTACTGTGTATTCTTCGCTTCCCAACACGCCGCCATCAACCATGCCGAAGAGTGAGCTTGCATGCCATGTTCACATTGAAGGAAACCATACTTACGACAAAGAAAGGATATGCTTATGCGTTGGCCTGAGATTTAATTATTGTCTTTACAATTGACTAAGTTTAGAAAGCAGTCGACCACTAAAGGGTCGACTTGCTCAATCTATTGAAAACAGTGTGTATATAAACAACTCCACGCAAAGAGATAGGGGATTGATCAATCCATTAGGTAGATAGTTAGTCTATTTTGAGAGAAGAAGATTGTAACTTTGTTCCTTCTTTTTAATAGAAGCTCTATGCCTTGCTGTTTATGACTGTGTGTGAAAGTATTTTCCAGGCATTACCTATGATTGCTGATAGGGCCCATTGACAATTCATGGTTTCTATTTCTGTATTAGTTTTTGTTATCTCTTCATCACAGATAAGTAGTTTTATTTTTAATTTGTTTATATTTGTTTTTCTGTTCTCTATAATCTATGTTTATTGTAGTTAATGTAATTTACATTATGCTGTCAATGTAGTCTTTTCCTATAGAATTAAAATGACCAGTCATATGTAGTTTGTTTTTAGCTTTCTTTTTAGTTTAATTATTAATGGTATGTTTGCAATTAGATAAAATCTAGTCATTCCTAGGTTTAATTTATAGTTAGAGATTAGTTTTGCTGCATTTTGTCTAAACTGTAAATTAGTTCAGTTATATTTCAATTTGTTTTATTTTATAATAGAAGATATCCTTTTCAAAGAATAGATTAGTATTAGACGTCTTTTTAATTATTTTTCATTAACTAGGTTTAATTCTTGTCCTTTATGCATTTTGTTTTCATATGCACAAAATCAGCTGATAATTAAATCATTTAGGTCTTTTTTTATTATTTTCTATATATAGCCTCTCATTCAAACTGTGTGATTGGATTGTCATTCAGACCTTCCTTCCAGACTGTTGTCCAGCCTTCCATCCGACCTTTAGTGTTCTTAGTTTATTTTTAACCTATTTTCAGTTGTATTTCTTTGGCCTTTTGAATTATGTTATGTTTTGGTAATTAGGTAATAGTTACATCAGCCACTAGGACCTTAGGTTAGATTATTTTAAAGTACTTATTAAAATCCCTTTTTGTATTTATTTTCAATCAAAGCATGTTTTTGAATTATTATTTAATTTTCTTCTTTTGTCTTTTATTTCCTCATTTATCATCTTTGTAATATCTGATAATTGTATCTTTGGTTTAGTTTAATTCATCGTTGTTTATATTGAACTTAGGGTTAGACATGTTAATTTCTAGAAAATACATCAATACTTTGTAGATTGATACTAGAATTGGGTTTATTTCTTGAATTGTATGTTTACTGAAAATGCTTATAGGTTAGAGAATTAGAGAAGTCTTCTTAATTAAGTTTTCTACTTGCCTCTTTATGTATTTTTTCTACTTATTCATAAATTAGACCTCTCTCAATTTTTGAAATTGTTTATGAAGTTTTCTTATTCTTAGACTAAGAAGAAGAATAATTAATTAATAAGTAGTTTACTTTCTTAGAGTAATATTGTTTATATCTTTACTTTTCAGTATTTGTTTAGAGTATAGGTTGACACTATTCTGGTTTATTATTCTACTTCGGTTCTAAATTACTTTAACAGTTGTAGTCTTAGAAGTTTGACTTGGTTTTTCATTTTGAAAGATCTTTCAATCTTTTGTTTGTTAAAATATTTCTACAACGCCCTAGGACCCCTCTACCTTCACATATATTTTGCAGCAACTCTAAGCCTACCAACCCCGGTTGATAATTAAATATTAGGTGTATTTAAGATAGTAGAACACACCCAAACATTGTTGCAACATCTCATCCCGAGTGTGGAAAAAAGCATGTACCCATTTGTCCTTTGGCTGTGGCACTCATGCAGTATGATATGCAACCAAATGATCATTAGGATCATTCCTTCCATCATACTTCTCGCCCTGGTAATTCTATGTTGCACCAAATAAAACTTCCATCAGTCTCCGACATATCGACCAACCACTGATCGAGTTCTTATGCGTCGCCCACCATCTTGCTGGAGTGGTCTTCAGTGCTTCCTCCAATGCCAGTAATCACTGAGGTTCTGATACCTTTTATTTGAACTCATTGATAAAATCTATCAAATCAGGTATCCCTTCATATGTTGGTAGTTCAATAACCTCCATTGTGACGCAACGTAGCGACTGAGTGACTCAGCCACATTTTCGGGTCAATACTTCATGTAGTCGATTCTGTCAATTTTTCAGTGGATCATTAGAATCCGATGATGCAGAGCTAGAACTTTTCCAACCCAAATCCCCGTCCATAGTGGGATGGATGTAGTCCTTCGAAATATTGTATGCATGTTCCCATCCTCACACGACTTCCTCGTTTACTGGTTTGACATATCTTCTAACTTCACTCGGATCCAATGGGGCCATGATCCATATGTCATGATTTTCAAAAGTCATCACTCTCTTCTTGAATTTTATTTCTTCCATATTATCATTATCCCAACCGATCCCCAACAATGCAGGATATGGACTACCTTCATCAATGATTTCAAAAACTTCAAAATATGCATAAGTATCTGGTCCTTCCAATTCAACTAGTGTGGTACTCATCCAATTGGTGACACTTTGGCTTGATTTTCCAATCACAGTTGTATAGGGGACCAAACCAAATATAGTTTTTACATTCTTTCCCATATTTTCTTCATCAAGATATTGACATCTGATCCTAGATCCAAGATGACTGATTCTATGTCATAGACACCGATTTGGACATTCATTCTCATCTCTCTTCCAATTTTCTTCTTTTGCAAAGAGTTCATGGTGTAGTATTGTCATCACTTCTCTTGTTCGTATAGAATATTTTTTATTTCGGCTAGTGCATCAAGATCCTTCTCTAATGATAGGGAAATTTGCAATGTTCCAACCTTCCGCAATGGTCCTGCTACAAGTCTCGAATCAAAAGCAGGTGCCATTTCATAGATATGAAACTTACCCATATCCCTTTTTTATGACATCTCTTACATCAAAGAATGTTTCTTTCTCGGTGTAGACATCAAATTGCACCTTCTTTTGGGTCTCCAAGTGGATTGGTGGTAGTGGGCCATCATCTCCTATTATCACACCTCCTCAAGTTATGACTCCAACATCTGCAGGTTGAGTCTTGGGTTCAACCAAAAATTTTCCTACAGTTGGTCCTTGTTTCTGATTTTATGGTAGGTTCGAATCCTAATTCACATTCTAGTTCAAATTTTTATTCTGGTTCTATGGTGGTGGAGCATTCTTCACTTGCCATTTTGTGATCAATTGTGAAAAATATTCAACAATATGATCCATGGCGGTACAATAGTTTCATTGCGACTGAAGGTTAGGGAAATCTCACTGATAATGATCCAACACTCTGCAAATATAGCATTGCACAGGTCCACAACCTCGTCCTATACCTCCTCCTTTACCGAATCCTCCACTCCGACCTCCACCAAATCCTCCTTGTGGCTGGTACTGCAGTTGATTAAACTATTGCTGCTACTAATTCGGTTGTGGTTGAATATACTACGGTTGAGTATACTGTGGATGTTGCTAAGTGTACTGCATCTGATTGTACTATGGTTGTGGCAGAGTAAAAAATGATTGTTTTTTCACAAACTATGGTGGTTGTTGTGGCTGCAGCCTCTTCGTTAGTCAATGCTCTTCTCCTTTCATTAAATACGTATCCATTTTCCTTTCTTGGAGCAAGTCATATTCTCTACAATCCTTCTCTTCATGACCAATAGAGAAACTAAAATTATAGAACAAATTTGCAGGTTTCGATACTACCTTTTGGAACTATACACATTCCTTGTGTAAATGTCCTCTAGTTTGACAGATTCAACACCATGGAAAACTTCCTTGACTCAATGGATTAGGAGCTCCATCCTGTAAGTATTCACGAAAGTCCAGGAATTGATCCTTGTGATGTCCTTCAGTGCAACATCATGTACACCATACTTCTTCATGGATGTCTCTTCCCTTCTTGATATCTTGCATCTGGATCATCATATTTACCAATTATGATTTGATTTGATTCATTCCAAACCCCATTTCACCAACTGGTGAAGCCTCTAGCTTCATCAAAATTTCCAGAGCCTCACTTTGTGTCTTTATATTCTATTGCATTAATGGAATTCGGATATGTGGCACCAATGATGCGATGAACCATTCTTTGTGTTGCACATCGCTCATTCCGAAACTAACTTTTTCCATCAGCATGTTGAATCATTGATCGAAGTCCCATACTGATTCGTTTGTATATTGTTTGATTTCCTTCAATTCTTTAATGTACCAAGACTCAGATTTGGGTTTCTGGAATTCCTCAATCAATCCGGTTGTAATATACGCTAGAGCCTTCTACTGATTCTCTGTCGGCACTTGTATGAACTTCATATACCAATATAATGCACAACCTTGGAAATTTGTTGCAATTTGTCCGTTATTAATGTCTTCATCTCGAACTTGCTTCATAGTCCATATTGCTTCATAGATAAACCAATATTTCTTGGGATATTCAGTCCCATTCCCATGGAAGAAAGGTAAATTTACATCATCACCCACCATTCTGGGCCTTCTTTTGGTACTCACTGATCCTCTACTATTACTTTGGTAGTGGAACACCGGACAGTCTTGTGATGATCTGGCGTTTCTTCTTGAATTTGGCACAATGAATGGAGGTGTAGGTACATTGTTCCTTTGTTTTGGTCCTTCCTTGGTCTCAAGCGTATCCTAGTCATAAACTTCATCATTGTAGGATCACTTAGTCCTTTGTGATATTCTCTTGTAGTTTCTTGTTTTGGTTGCACTAGGACTCTCCTCATCCCTCTTCCTCTTCTCTTATCGAAACCTCACCCCACTTCACAAAATAACACACTCTTCCTTGACTTCACTCACAGTTTCATCGTAAATCCCATCCATCTACCCCGTATCATTCCATCCAACCCTCGTCTCTGCAGTACCTACAGCCTCTACACACTAGGCATTTACTCATTGAAGTTCATCTTTAATATTTCATTTTTGTAGATGAGCATTTTAATCCATAATTGTAGAGACAATAGAAACCTCCCTCTTGGTTCCCATAAGAATTTCATTTCTGCGTTTCTATAGGATTTGACTGTGTCGACGACAAACACAATGATATATCCTTCCAAAATTCTATCAAACCACACTTTGATAGCCCTTGACGCCCTATTTTATACCCCTTTTAGTTGTTGAATCAACTCGAGGGTCCAAAAGGTAGGTTCACCCCCTTGGAAATTCATTTTTTGGAAGGTAAGTTGCGCTAGGAACTTGTACAAAATAATTGGGAACTCGACGAAGAAATATTCATGGAACTCTTGTTTTATTTTGCTACGAATTCTTGGGCCTTCTAATCGAACCAGTCCTGGATCTTCAGTTTCATTGGGTGCCACAACATGTCCTCTTCATCCTCTCACTATGGTCCCAGAAATTAAACCATTTTTTGGCACACTTTAGTCGACAAAGGTTCACACACTATCGACACCCTTCAATGCAATCTTCCTAAACACTAGTCCAGACAGGTTTTACCCTTTCTAGCAACACCTGTGAAGCAGATGCAGTCTCACTCGAGATGTTTGACAGAGGGTTGCAGGAACCACATTTCCACAGAATGGAAGAGGAATTGCGCACTAAATCTCTCTCTGTCGCAATACCACTCAGAGATATAGAACATGGTTTTATCTTATCATTCATTCAACTATTTACTATCAGATCTAGTATCGCACCTTTTCATTATTCATAAAAGAGATCGACATGCAAGAATTCATTCACCATGGGAAGACTTCTCATCATTCATATAATAAAAAAATAAGAAATTAGATCACAACATATTAACCATTCAAAATGCATCATTCAGATCACATAAAATAACCACAGAGGCAACAATCACAAGATCATAGATCACATCGCAGACAAAGAGATTAGATAGTTTCCCAGCAAGAGTCTCATCATATAAATTCCACATGTCAAAACACATATTCAAGACACATCCTTTGGTCAAAAGCCTCATACCAAACTGTAGATTACAAAATAGTTCGCAAAATAACTCGAACAATACTTAAGATCTGCTCTAAGGAACAAAAATGAGATATCTCTTCTATCCCATTATTATCTACTACTAACTCTATTTATAGGCTTGAGCCTTTACAAAAAGGTCCACATATAACTAATTAGGCTAATTACTTTGGACCAAAATTACAATAATGCGACCAAGCCGACCACTTTTCGACATCTTCCTCTTTCGCGGTTTACTTTGAAACTTGTCACTTTTTCCTATGTTGCACCATGCGCATCCAATCCACCTACCAACACATCTTTCTAACCTGACTAGAGAAAACATGCTTCAAGAGCGTCCACATCCTGCACATCTCCTTTTTGTGTTTTTTGCATAGGTATGTTCCATGTGCTTGGAATGTAGTTGTATTGCCAAGTGACGTACATCTTCTCCAATGTATTATAGCATTCTTTTATTCCTTTTTAGTATTTTCCTATGTGACAGTCATCTTCTCCAATGTACTATACTAGGATTTTATTCTTTTTCAAGATTTATAATATGAAAAAGACACTAAAAATTAAATATCCTAAAAAACTAAAAATAAAATATTCCAAAAACAAAAAGAGAAGAGGGAATTATCTGAAATGTATATCAATGTAGTGGTAGCAAGTCAAGTCATCTTTGAAAAAAGAACTAGTCTGTATTCTCTCAATAAGATGGGTTTTAGTTTGTGGCCTTATGTTTTAAGCCTTTATCTTAGATTTATTACTCCTCTAGTTGGTTACTCTTCCAATCATATGGTGAATCTGACAATGTATCCTACATTATGGATTTTTATCATTGGTGCCTTTGTCTAAAAATATTCCCTAGTCACTACTGTGTCCTACTCATTGTGCAAGGATATAACATGTGTCATCCATTATGCATTTGGCTTGACCTCATGTGTTGGCATTTCCTTGGTGTTAGTATCTTATCATCATGTATCATTGAAATCAATGTTTAGACTCATGCATGTGTTGAAGGTTCCCATTGACTTCTCATAGGCGAGTTGTGTCTCATTAATGACCACGCATATGCTCTAAGGAATGAACCTAATGTCAAAGCACCCTGACCCTATTTACATCATTGACAATTAAATTTTCTCTCAACAGAGACAATTCATTATTGTCACTGATTGAGTGGTTTCCTTGATGTTCAATGTAAAGAAATATATTCACATTATGGGATTTGTGTTGTACCTTGGATTCTATTTTCATTATTGGTTGAATTCCTTTCCCTTGTTAGTATCCTTCATTATTAGTTGTTCTTCAACTGGTCTCTTTTCTGCACTATTTACATGTGGTGTATGCTTGAGACGTACTCAGTGGTTCATTCTACAAAACTTTGTACAAGTCCTTACCCAAGTCAAATCAGTCCTTACCCAAGTCAAAACTTTGTACAAGTCCTTACCCAAGTCAAATCAGTCATGTTGTATGATGGGGAATGCCTTCATGCCCCCCCTTTCAATAGGTATATTCACATTGACTTCAAATCATATTGATTTGGGAATGAGATCTAGAGTCTCTATAGTACCTTAAGGATTGCAGTCATTAGTGGTAGGTTACCTTGCTATTGGGTAGTGGGAATACATCAATGTATCCCACATGATGTATTATACAAGTGCTTTACTTGAAAGAATCTATTCACACTTTCAAGAATGTACCAGGTACCTTGGTTCCCATTTTTATCATCGGTTGGATGCCTCATGGTTGTTGACGGTATACATCAATCATCCATAGTCAAAAATTTTCCTCCATGTTCAAATTCATCTCATATCTTCACATGATTAGGATTCATATCTCTAGGTAGTTTGGAGGGAATGCCTTGGGCCCATAGTATAATGATCACATTTTTCTATTTCCTAAGTGTACAAGACTATACCATATGTTAACACACTTCTGTCGAAAGAAGTTCACTTTGCATATTTGTCGACACCAATGGGCACAAAATACCTAAACAATGACCCAGATAGGTTTTATCCTATCAAACAGCACCTACGAAGAAGGTGCAATCTCACCCGAGATGTCTAAGGGAGGGCTGCAGGAACCAAGTTTCTGCAGAGGGAAGGGGACTTTATTACTATTGATTGTTCTATGACAACATTCGCCAGATATCCAAGGTTTACTCTTGCTATTAACCAGTTCGACCTATCCTCATGAATTAAATTCACACTTACTCATATTTAGATAGACAAAGACATGCTATCATCATAGTTTAGATTCACATAAAGACATCAACATATAACAAACCAATAAATCCAGAAATAATTCACATCATTCAAATTTACCCATAAAACACAGAGATCACATCATTATAGAATTTTCATCGTCCACCATTCAACATAGACAAGCAACAAAGAGATATCACCAACATAATATTAATTTAATAAATCCCATAAATACTTCACAAAAAATCCCTTGGTTCATTATACTCAAACCATAAAATACATTTGTTCCTCCGAACTAGATTGCAGATAAGACTTACAAAATCACAAGATGAAAGATGATAGATAATCGATCCTCCATATCATCTATCTCCTTCAATGACTACACTCCTAACTCTATTTATAGGATTTATAAGCTGCTATTATTAGATAATAATCCACCTTATTACCATAGTATTAGACCTTAGACATATTTCATTTGCATTCATGTAGTGATTCCATGGTCTAGGATTAGGGAAATTGGGCATTTACTCATAGTTGAGGCGCTCTTGGTTGATCATTCTGGATAATTGAGGCACTCTAGGTTCATAATTATGACAACCAAAGCACCCACATTGATTACAATAAACCAGGATGTGCCCCCATCCCCAATTTCAGATATTTTTTTTACTTGAGGCGCTAGTGCTTGGTTTAGGTGGGTTTTGGCCTTTCTTGGTAATTTATTTCTCTCCTAGAGCCACTCCCACTCACCCATGTGCTCACCCATGATTTTCATACCTCCTTTTATGTTCCATCATTCCTTTCCCACATTTACACATGCATTCGTGACCGTTTGGGATGATTAAGAGGCTCATTAGTCCAACTAGGGGGGTTTGAGGTTCAAATCTTGAGCTGGCACTTGTATGCATCTAGATGGCCTCCAAAGCCTCAATATTTTTCCCTAATGTACTATATACCTGATCTAGACATATTTACATTTTTGACACTCATAACAATATCAGTTATTGAACTCATGTGTGTATGCAATTTTCACTCTTTTAGTTATTTTGTGCATGTTTTGTAAATGATATCGAATTCTGAGAGTTTATTTGGCTCCTAGATCTATATGTGAATCAATTCTCACATGGTATTAGAGCTCTTTGGAACTGCAAATCAAATATAGAGTGTTTGAGTTTTTGTTAGAGGGATTCTCCAGATAGATTCGAGTGTTTTTCATTGCAGGTACATTCAACAATTTATCACTAAGAGCGCAAGCAGAAATGGAGCAGACCCATGTTTTGTTGAACCCATTCAACTATTTCAAATGGAAGGTTGAAATGGTGATTCAGCTGAGGTCTAAAGGCCTATACATGGTCACCATGGGGACAAAGGTCGAACCAAACTCTTTTGTTGAGAAATCGAAGTTCTTCAACAGGATTGATGAAGCGTTTGGAATGATCTATAACAGCATTTTGAGGGAATTTATCTTCCATTTATACATTCTAGCTAATCCCAATGAAGTATTGATGAATATTGAAGCTTTGTTCGAGAATACTGATGAGGTGAGAGGTCACTAGCTCGAAAATGAGCTCATCTCCTTGAGTCCAACTCATTTTGAGACAATCCAATATTTGTTCAACAAAATCAAGTCATTGGTTCTTCAACTCAATAAATGTGGCATAGATAAGAAGAAGGAGCAACTCATATTTTCCATACTTTAGAATCTAGGGAAATATTACTTTATGTTTGTAAGCACATTTCACTCTAGCAAGCTCATAACTCGAAACTAGTGCATGCCTGCATTGGCTGAGTTCATGGAGTCTTTGACCCAAGAGAAAGAGAAGCTAGTGTAGGTGGGTACCATCAAATCCAGTAAATACCAAGCTATTTTTGTAGGTTTTTTGAATCCATCCAAATCCAAGAATAAATCTAAGGATTCGAGGCAGCAAGACAAGAAGAAGCTAGACAGACCCAAATCTTCATATGGGTGTTCGAATCCTTGCAAGGACAAGGACAAGAAGAAGAAAGAGAAGAACAAATGCACCTATTGTCACAAAAGGTGGCATTGAGAGCAGGCATGTATGAAGAATACCATAGACATGATGGAACATCTGTTGGAGAAGAACAACATCCCAGTCCTTGAGGGCACAAGGAAGAAGGATGGAGGTTCAAGATCAGAAAATAAGGAGAGGTTCCATGCATTGGTTGCTGGTTCTTAAGAATCTTCTTACTTCATTATTGATTTGGGAGCTTTGAAGAACATGGCCTTTGTAAAATATTTACTCACATACATGTATTCTGACAGTGGCCCAACTGTTCGAATGGGTGATGATTCAGTGAGCCAAGCCAAAGGGATTGGTAGGATTGATCTTGAATATGGGTATTTCAATAATGTTTTGTTTGTACCGTATTTCAAAGAAAACCTACTCTCATTGTATAAAATGACACACACTGGTGAAACCAAGAGAGTAACATTTACTCTAGACACAGTGGATATATCTCAAATCTCTACCAACAAGGTGGTGGCATTGGGGTTTGTTGATCATCAAGCTAGGATGTACAAACTCTCTCATTTCCTTCCCTACTCCAGAGGGAGTGCGCTCTTAACTCATGCCAATGAGATGAGAAAGATGTGGCATGATAGGTCCAGCCATCTAAACTACAAATAAATCTACGAATTGAGAAAAGAAGGCATGGTGGAAGGGCTTCCTTCTATCAAGATATCCAATGGCCCATGCATTGGATGTGTGGTGGGAAAGAATCCAGAGCACAACTATGAGAAAGGGAAATCAAGGAGAGCTACTCAAGTGCTTGTATTAGCGCATTTAGATCTTATTGGGCCTCTTCCTACACCTTCATATGGAGTATCAAGGTATGTTTTGACCTTCATAGATTATTTCTCAAGGTTTTCCTGGGTTTACATTCTCAAACTCAAATGTGAAGTCTTTGAGACTCTTAAGGTTTGGTAAGCCCTGGTTGAGAACTAGTGTGGAACAAGATCAAAGTAGTTAGGACTGATAATGGTGAGTATGCAAACAAGATTTTGTAGCAGCTCTGTGAATAATGTGTCATCCAAATGCAGCATTTGGTCCCCTACACACCACAACAAAATGGTGTGGTAGAGCACAAGAACATGGCTCTCAAGGAGATGGAAACTTGTATGATTAAATCCAAGGATTTGAATCCTAATATATGGGATGAAGCCATAAATTGTGATGCATACATCCAAAAAATAGATCCTCACAAATTAGTAGATGGAAAAACACTATATGAATCTTGGTTTGGTCACAAGCCAAATATTTCTTATTTCAGGATTTTTGGCTCAAGGGCTTGGTCTAGAATTCCTCCAGAGAAGAGAAAGACCTTTGAGCCTCAAAGAAAGGAGTGCATGATTATTGGTTATGATGAATATGAAAAGGGATACAGGTTATTTTATCTCTCATCACAAAATTCCTTCATTTAAGGAAGTGTGCAATACGAAGAAGAATTCATGCCAGAGCTCGAACTAGCACCAAAGGAATGCTCACATCCTCCACAACAAGATGATGTCAACGATGAATTTTTCTATAATATTTATGATTATGATATTTCAAAATATTATGATGAATATCATGGCTCACCCATTTTACCCAAATGTGATGATAAAACCATTGAAGCAGCTGGGGATTTGGCTAGAAATTCACTAGATCCTAGAAAGACTAGATCACAATTTCACACTGCCTTCTCTGCAAGTGAAGTGGTTCTTGATGAGAAATTATTAATAATGGTTGGATATAATCCTGAATCATATAATAAATAATTAATTGACCCAATATGGAAAAAAATCATGTAATAAGATTCAACTCATTACAGGAAAATGAGACTTGGGAATTGGTTCTCTTATACGACCCATTTTCATTGCACTAACTTCCAAGGCCAGGTTGGTTTCCAAATTTGCTGCTTATGGGTCTGATATAAAGTATAAGGCTATTTTGGTTTCCAAATTCTTCTCTCAAGTCCAAGGAGTGGACTATATAGAGGCATTTTCATTGGTTGCAAAGATGGACTATATCAGGCTAGTTCTAGCCATTGTTGCATCTAAGAGCTGGGAGGTTCACCACATGGATGTTAGAAGTTCATTTATTCATGGTAAAATTAAAGAGAAGATATATATGCAGCAACCTGAAGGTTTCATTGAGAATCCTTCACTTATATGCAGGTTAAATAAGTCACTCTATGGCCTCAAGAAAGCCCCTAGGGCTTGGTATGCCAAGATGAACAATTCTTCTACTTTCACTTGGCTTTGAAAGATGCAAGTATGATCCTAATATTTATTTGCAGCATATTGGTGATGTATTTTAGGTCATTTTACTCTATGTTGATTATATTTTGATTACAGGTAGCTGTACCAAAGAAATTGGGTAAATCATGCCTTCATTCACAATGAGTTTTCCATGACCGATCTTGGATTGTTAATGCAATTTCTTGGTTTGGAAATTGAGAAATATGAAAAAGGGATCAATGTTAGCCAAAAAAAAGGTATGTTTTTGACCTATTATTGAAGTTTAAAATGGCTGAATGTAAGGTATATGTTATACCAAAATCCTGTCACCATCATGTGATAAGACATTTGGCATACCTACTTGCCCGGAATCCCAGCTTCTGGAGTGGAAACAAAATGGTTTTTCATCAATATTATAGGAAAATTCCTAGCACCGCACATACCTCTTTATCCTTGAGCAGTACCCTTGTTTGCACCGCCCATACTCTGTTGCCCATAAGCAGTGCCACCGCTTATAGCCCTTAGTCCATAAGCGATTATTACCAGAACCGCTCTGTCATAGAAGGATAAGCGCGGTACCCTGGCTAAAAAGGGGAAAAGAGAAGTTTCTCAAGGCTTCTAGATGATAATCCTTATGTACTACCTTATCCCTACTGTTGTGGGTTGGTTGAGCTCGAGATCCCTCATCCTAGGATATTAGAGGCCAACTCACCCACTAATTTCTCAACCATCTCTATCCATTAAAGCCCTATAAATATGAGCTCATAGCCATGGTTGAGGGGAGAATATTGAAGGTATTGTTATGCTGTTGGATTGATTCTTGGCCCAAGATCATTTGGAGAG
Source organism: Pseudotsuga menziesii (assembly GCA_001517045.1). Taxonomy (NCBI): domain Eukaryota; kingdom Viridiplantae; phylum Streptophyta; class Pinopsida; order Pinales; family Pinaceae; genus Pseudotsuga; species Pseudotsuga menziesii. Next base: position 105,007 of record LPNX010275061.1, on the reverse strand, counting down.
ATCATATAGAGCTAGAGTTGGAGCTTTTGGGGATGAAGAGCTGGTTTCATGGAGATGCATGTCAACACTATGGCTTGGTTGTAAACTTCTTCATATTTCTAATGCAAGTTGATTTTTGTCCCACATATGATGTTGTAGTTGTGATTTAGCATATATATGTTGCTAGATTCCTTAGTCACTAGCATATATTAGTAGATCATATTCTGGTTGCTTTGATCTATTTCGTGTTGAGCTTGATTACAGGTACACAGGTGAACTGTCAAAGCCTTGTATTCCGGATATCTACAGTGTCTAGGGAGAGTCTTCAACCTCTATTCTCTATTTGTTCTGGATCTGAACCATTCAGACCAGTGGAACACCTTGCTGTCCACAGGAGGTGAAATATTCCAGCTAACAAATCTGGTGACTTTGCCAGGGAATGTCCTATCAGTTGTTCTAATCTTCCTCAGTCTACAAATCTTGTCTGAATCCAAGCTCCATTTTATTCAACTCTTTTCAGTTAGATCTACTTTCTGGCTTGCATTATTTGGGTTTGAAACCTCCAGATTTGTTTAGATTTGAGTCATTTTGGTCTTTTATGCTCTGTTTCCATACTCAATTCAACAATATTTTCCTTGATCTGGTCTTTTTCTGACTTGATCTATTGTTCTCTTTGTGTTTTGGATTTTTATAGGGAACCGCACATGTTCTGTTGGCAAGGAGCGGTGCCACCGCCTAAGTCTAGTTAGCCATAAGCGGTGCCACCACCTGAATCCAGTGAGCAAGAAGCGGTTCTACCTCAAAACCGCTTGTCAACAGCTTCATCTGCGTGGTGCCAAGTAGGCCTTGTTCCAGACTTTGTATTTTGATTTTTGTGTGCTTTTGGCTTACTTTTTGATGAAAATGAAGTGTGTCACTTTGAGTGTTATGTTCTTTCTGCATTCAAAGAGAGTTTATGTTTCTTGCATTGGACTTTACATCCTTTCCTTCCCTTGAAACATCTTGCTCTTTTCTGTAGATATTATTCATTGGAATTGGAAATATACATTTCATTTTCATGTGTAGGAATTGGTTTGTTTTGGACTTGGAATGCATGAGTGACTGTGTCATTTTGAGTCTTTCTTTTCTTGGGGTGATTCTTGTTTCCTTTTGCATGCTGATTTTTTCAGTGCATGGTAGGAAAGATTGGTTCTTCATTTCATTGTCTGTTGCAAAGAGAAGTTTTAGTTTTCTCTCTCCTTTGCTTTATTCGCAAGCTTGTTGAACGATTTTATTCTTATTTTTTGCATGATTGTTCGAAATTATAGATCTTACTTTCATTGAGAAGAAATATCTGTTTTCAGCTTTGCGTGCATTAGAGTTAGATTTTTTTGGAAACCTTAGTGAAATCATCTTTCCATTGAGTTTTTATTTGTCTTTTTCAAGCATGAAAAGATAGGAAACATTTTGTTTTATGTTATATGTTCTCTAGATCTCTTTCTTATTTACTTTAAAGATTGTTTGGGGTGCATGGATATTTCACTTTTCGTTTGAAAAGGTAGAATTGCATTTGCATTTGGGTTTGCATTTTTGGGAAGAAAAGTAAATCTCTCTCCCTCTCTTAGGTAGAATTTCAATGAAGAGGAAAACTTGCATCATCATATAGATCAATGTGCATCTTCTTTAATTTCAAGTTTTCACTCCATGGTTCCACCTAAACGCACAAGATAAAATTAACGGTAGTACTAGGTTAAAACTTTTAGCAATTTGAGTGATAAGTTAGAGACATGTTCGGGTGTCGTTAAGTGTAGGAGCTGTCGTTACTTGTCTGCATTACATCCCAGGTCTCGCACGGTTCTTCCACGTACCGTCGGTATATTGAACAACCTTTCACGTACCCTTGAGGTATATAGAAAGGTACTTCATGTACTTGATTGTATATCAAAAGGCCCCTTGTGAACGGTTATGCATTAGACAACATTACTACCAATTTGAGATCCCTCGTACCTTGTGTATATCGGGAGACCCTTTTAGGAATCCTCAAACTATCTGAGTTATCCCTTTGGCCTGTCCTATGAGATTCTTGACTCTTATCCACTCCTTTCACATGTTTGCTTGTTGCTTTTAGTTTGAGTAGTAATTTCTTGTGCGTGGTAGTTAGGGGGTTTCTAGAAAGTTTAGAGATGGAATCCTCATCTGGGACTACCACTCAAGAGGTCCCTTTCCAAGGTGTACCTTTTGTATTCCCTCCAAGTGAAGGTATTGGTCCTCCCTTTATTGCCACTCTAAATCTTTCTGGATTAACTATAGGATTACCAGTTTGGCTATTTAATCCGGTAATTCCTCTTACACCTAATGTCTCAAATGTCACCTCTCCTCTGGGAGCAGATCGAGCTCAACCTAATCCTGCTCCTTCTTCACCGGTTGTGGCTTCAACTCTTTCTTATTCTTCGCTTGACCAAAGCTCTACCGTTAGTAGTCATGTGGATAAGAAGAAGAAGAAAGGGAAGAGTAAGAAGAAGAAGGATAAGAAAGAGAAAAAGAAACAACCATCTGATCTTGATGGTGCTTGTTCTAAGAGAACACCTGGGAAACCCAAGTTCCCTTGTAAACTTTGCAAGGGGGACCACCTTCTTAAGGAGTGTCCTGGTCTCTCCCATGTACAAGAAGAGTGGTTTAAAAGATCCAAACCATCTATGTCATCAACCTCTGACCATCATGTTGATGATACTCCCTCAACCAGTGACCCATTGGTAAAAGGTCGTAAGGGTAAAGTTTTGTATCCTTGTTTGATATGCAAGGCTATGCATCGTACTTTTCTTTGTCCAAGCATGGATGAAGATTCATGTTGGTTGGAAAATATTACTGATCATCAACAGGTGATTCCAACAAGTGATAGTATGTTATCCCTTGATCCCCCATTGGTTGACCAAGTGGTCGATTTAGATTTATCTGTGGTTGATCCCACTCTTCTTTTGGAGAGTGAAGTTAAAGTGGGCGAGTCGGTGTCATTTCCACCTGATCCTGCTCTTTCATTAGAGAGTGTTAAGATTGAAGGAGTCTCTTTGACCAAATCTTCATCTTGTTTTTCTCTTCCAGTAGAGAATGAACTTAAACCTGCTGAAGTTTTTGTGCTTCGTTCTGATTGTTCTCGACAAGAGGAAATTTTCTCTGTTTTGACAGATTCCTCTCCAAGTACTGAGGTTATTTCCTTTGACTGGAGTAACCTAACATAGTCGCATCTTCATTCGAGTGTTCCTTTCCAGATAGTTGTGAATGTTACTGCTAGGTGGATACTTTGCACTATTGTTGATGAAGGGGCTTATGTTATTATTCTATCCTCAACTGCTTGGCAAGCTTTAGGCTCTCCTCAGCTTGTACCAGCCACCAATCAAATACTAGCTTTTAATCGAATACCTACAGTGACTTTAGGGACCCTTCCTCATATACCTATTACATTAGGAGGGAAAACTATCTGCATTGATGTTATGGTGGTCCAAGGTCCTTTAGATTTCAATCTGCTCCTTGGACGTGATTATTTTTACCCCATGAAAGCTGTAGTGTCCACACTCTTTAGAGTTATGCATTTTCCCCATGATGGGAATATTGTGACCATTGATCAGCTTTCTTTTGTTACACCTAACCATCGCATTGCTCCTAGTAATTAGATTTCCCTGAATGTACTGCATGTTCTTGTGGTTCCTTCCCATTCTTCTAGTTAGCTTCTTCCCATCATAGGTAAAATGGGGGGCATGGCTCCAGCCTATGGACTTCATACTGTAGTTAAGCTCCTAGATTTTATGAAATGGGGGAAACCTACCAACCTTTGGATATCATGTTGGGTAGGAGCAGGTTTTAGAGCATAGTTTACCCTGTGGTTTCAAGCTCGTTAAAAAATAAAACCACTCCTTAAAGCATAGTTTACGCTTTTGGTTTCAAGCTTGCATAAAAATGAAACCATGTCTAGACCATAGTTTACCCTATGGTTTCAAGCTCGTTAAAAAATAAAACCACTCCTTAAGCATAGTTTACGATTTTGGTTTCAAGCTTGCATAAAAATGAAACCATGTCTAGAGCATAGTTTACCCTGTG
>LPNX010275061.1:0-100724 GCA_001517045.1 Pseudotsuga menziesii | reverse complement strand
TAGAGCATAGTTTACTTTTGGTTTCAAGCTCGTTAAAAAATAAAACCACTCCTTAAGCATAGTTTATGCTTTTGGTTTCAATATTGCATAAAAATGAAACCATGTTCTGAGCAAAGTTCCCATTCTATGTCAAGCTCGTTAAAAATGAAATAGCACTTGACCATCATGTCAGGTTCTGACCATCATGTCAATTTTCCCTGAGCAAAGTTCCCATTCTATGTCAAGCTCGTTAAAAAATGAAATAGCACCTGACCATCATGTCAGTTTTTCTTGAGCAAAGTTCCCATTCTATGTCAAGCTCGTTAAAAAATGAAATGGATCTCCTCAAGCATAGTTTACCTTTTGGTTTCAAGCTTGCATAAATATGAAATCATTCCTGAGCATAGTTCATTTTCTATTTCAAGCTCGTAAAAAAATTGAAGTAGGTTTCCTTAAGCATAGTTTACCTTTTGGTTTCAAGCTTGCATAAAAATGAAATCATGTTCCAAGCATAGTTACCTTCTGTTTAAAGCTTGCGTAGAAATGAAACAGATCCCCTTCCCTTGAGTCGAGTCTTCACTTTAGTGTTAGAACTCGAACCTTCTTTTCACCTTCTTGATTCTCATTCTTCCTACCCCCCTAGTGAACATTTTTACATTAGTAACTAGGTTTTTAGGTTGGGTATGGAAGAAGAATCGTCAAATGAAATGAAGCTTGGGGGCATGTAGAGCCGCTAGCAACCATGCTAGGAGTAAGCTTCGCTAGCAATCATGCTGGGGGCAAGATTCCAACCTCTGTATGTCATGTTAATGGGATTTTTCAAGCATAGTTTACCTATTGGTTTCCAGCTTGAGTAAAAATGAAACCAATCCCTGAGCATTCTTTCAACTGATCTTTGAGCTCATTAAAAACAATAAGATGGTGTTGAGCTTACTTTTCATTTTTTGTGCTTTGGTTAAAACATGAAAAGTGGTTTGAGCTTATTTTATTACTTTTTCGTGCTTTGGATTCAAACATGAAAAATTCTAATGGAGTCCTCTTTAAGCTCTTTTCAGACTCTTAAAATGTGAAAATATTGTCGAGTGATCTTGTCTTCTTTATGCTCGTTAAAGTATTTGAAGAGTCGTCTGTTTGATGGTAGGTTATCTCTTTCTCGGTTTGGATAGGACTATTTACGAGAAAGGAACACTCCAACTAATCATGACTAGAAGATTTCTCTAAGGTATGATTTTACACTTTTTCGGGCCTTAGAGACTAAATCATACAAAAAAGGACGCCCATGGATTTTTCTTCTGTATTCATTTAGACTCTCTAAACAAGAACGATACCGAGTTTTCTTTCAGTGGACTCATTAAATTCAACATTGAGAGACCCATTTTGGGAATGAACCCCTCCTCTCTTAGGTTCGTAAAACATATGAGACTGGACTTGTCTTTCGACAAGCTATATCGAGTGTTTGTTACCCTCTTTGAACTTGTAAAATTGAAAAGAGGCACTCATCAGTCATGATGGGGGAAATGAGAAGGGAATCATCTTGCAAATAGTGGCAGTTGTTTGTCATTACCTTTGAACATGGCACTTTTCTGCACAATCATGTCAGTTAATTGGGTATTCAGCTGATCTCCGTGACGATCCACTTTCATGAGTTATGTCAATACTTTGAGTATTTCAAAATAATGCATTGTCCACTGTCACATTGTGTATCTGTCCTGTCTAGTCATGCTGCGAAGTCATTTTGTTGTGTCACCCGATGTTCAAAGGGGATCTGAAGAAGTTTTACCTCTGCAGTCTACACAGTCTTTGTGTCGGTATCTTTGAGTCAGTTATATGCTTACTACATTCACATCATTCCAGAACTATGTTTTGATTTTTGTGTCATCGATGTGGGACTCATCATGGCCCTCCTTTGACGAGACTATTCCCTTCGACATCAGCTCATCATCTAGGAAATAGTCTTAGAAACAATATTTAGTACCTTGAGATCTGTATGCCTTAATGACAGTTTCTCTCGCTCTCAACATAGGTTCACATCATTGACCTTTGATTGATAGAATTGACTGGGTGTTCAATGTCAGGACATCTATTCACACTCAGTAGATTGTACTAGAGTACCTTGGGAATCATTGACATTAATGGTGATCTCCCTCACACTTGTTAACGGTTCACATCATTAGCCGGTAATCAAGTGGTTTCTACCATGTTCAACTTCAAATCATTGTAATCACATGGATAGAATCGTACTTTGTGGAGGACGAGATGAAGACCCTGGGAATTTGCTTAAAGCGCTCATTGCTTTTCCCCAGGTTGCGATGGAGTTTTGTATATCTAGCATGGATCCACATTTGTATGGTTGTGGCTATGCTCAAATTTGCGTCTGTATGACATAGATCTATGTTGTATGTCTGGTAGCTATGTACAAGTTTGAATCCTCTATCACATGGATCTACGCTATATTCTAGTAGCCATGCTTGATTATTCCACTCATGGATCTGCCTTGTATTGGTCTGCAGCTATGATTTTGGTTACTTATGTCTATGAGTCAACATAATAATGTACTACAGGTTCCTACTTGACTGCATACTTTGATCGAGCTTACATTTTCATCTCCAGGCAATGACTTGTTCTCAAAGCTCTCATTTATCGTATCACTCTAAGACTCATGATTTGGGGGGAATCCTGTTATACAAAAATCCCGTCACCATCATGTGATAAGACATTTGACATACCTACTTTCCCTGAATCCCACCTTCTGGATTGGAAACTAAATGGTTTTTCATCAATCTTACATCAAAATTCCTAGCACCATGCATAACCCTTTATCCAGGAGCGGTACCCTTGTTTGCACCACCCATACTCTGTTGCCCATAAGTAGTGCCACTGCTTATAGCCCTTAGTCCATAAGCGATTATTACCAAAACCGCTCTGTCATAGAAGGAGAAGCATGGTTCCCTGGGTAAAAAGGGAAAAAGAGAAGTTTCTCAAGGCTTCTAGATGATAAGCCTCATGTACTGCCTTATCCCTACTGTTGTGGGTTGGTTGAGCTCGAGATCCCTCATCCTAGGATCTTAGAGGCCACCTCACCCACTAATTTCTCAACCATCTCTATCCATTAAATTCCTATAAATATGAGCTCATAGCCATGGTTGAGGGGAGAACATTGAAGGTATTGTTATGCTGTTGGATTGATTCTTGGTCCAAGATCATTTGGAGAGAGCATAGAGAGCTAGAGTCAGAGCTTTTGGGGATGAAGAGCTGGTTTCATGGAGATGCATGTCAACACTAAGGCTTGGTTGTAAACTTCTTCATATTTATAATGGAAGTTGATTTCTGTCCCACATATGATGTTGTTGTTTTGATTTCACATATATATGTTGCTAGATTCCTTAGTCACTAGCATAGATTAGTAGATCATATTCTGGTTGCTTTGATCTGTTTCATGTTGAGCTTGATTACAAGTACACAGGTGAACTGTCAAAGCCTTGTATTCTAGATATCTACAGTGTCTAGGGAGAGTCTTCAACCTCTATCCTCTATTTGTTCTGGATCTGAACCATTCAGACCAGTGGAACACCTTGCTATCTGTAGGAGGTGAAATATTCCAGCTAACAGTATACAAATTCCCATTCCTTTCAAGTATCAAAATAGGTGAGTTTGGTGAGTCTCCATTGGTGGAAAATTCATTGCATAGACATCTAGTCAGGAGTTTGTTGTATCTTACACATTCTCAAACAGATTTGGATTATGCTATAGGTGTTGTAGAAAGGTACAAGAAGCAGCCTCATGAGATAAATTGGAAGGAATCCAATAGGATCCTTTACTACGTGCAAGGAACCTAACACTTCGGGGTACACTATGTTGTTGGTTCTCCACCAGAACTAGTTGGATTTATTGATTTTGATTGGGTTGGTGATCCCATTATAGGAAATCCACTTCAGGTTATTTATTCATTCTTGAACATGGTCCCATATGTTGGTCAAGCAAGAAACAACACACCATCTCCTTATCTTCAGCTCAGGCCGAGTACAGAGGAGTATTGAATGCAACTACACAATGTTTGTGGTTGCAAGGTATTCTTTGGGAACTTGGAATTGCATTTGATTCACCCATAGTCATTTGTTGTGACAATAAAAGTGCAATGAATATTTGCATTGATCCAGTGCATAGAAAAATGACCAAACACATTGAGATACACATGCACTACATCCGGAGCTTGTTGCATGATCAGGTGATAGTCCTGCAATATTTCCCATCTGCAAAGTAAACTGCTGACATTTTCACCAAGTGCTTCATAGAGAATATATTCACCTATCCAAGATCCCTTCTTGGAGTAGGTGATACATGGTGATGGCTATAATTCACTTCCAATTTTTTTTCTTTATTTCCATTTTTCAGGGGAGGTTTTGTTCCCATGTGGTTTTCCTCCTTACCTTGTTTCTATGGGAAAATAAAATGTCCTGTTGTATTAGGTGACTTTTTCCTTTGTTGCCAAGGCCTCCATGATATTTATAGTTAATTTGTACTAAGTAAGACTTAAGGGGGCTTCTATAGCATAATTCACCTTAGTACCATAGTCTTATACCTTAGGAATATTTCATTGCATTCATGCAGTGATTCCATGGTTTAGGCTTAGGGAAATTGGGCATTTAATCATAGTTGAGGCGTTCCTGTTTGATCATTCTTCATAGTTGAGGAACTCTAGGTTGATCATTCTAACAAACCAAGAGCCCACATTGATTATAGTAAACTAGAATGCACCCTCCATCCCTAATTTCAGGGATTTTGTTTGACTTGAGGTGCTAGTGCTTGATTTAGGTGGTGTTTGGCCTTTCTTAGGCATTTATTGCTCTCCTATAGCAACTCCCACTCACCCATGTGCTCACCCACACATGTCATACCTCCTTTTATGTTCCATCATTCCTTTCCAACATTTACACATGCATTCATGACCATTTGGGATGATTAGGAGGCTCATTGGTCCACCTAGGGGGTTTGAGGGTCAAATCTCGAGCTGGCACGTGTATGCATTTAGATGGCCTCCAATGCCTCAAATGTTTTCCCTTTTGTACCATATACTTCATCCATACATAGTTACATGTTAGATAGTCAAAATAATATCAGTTATTGACCTCATCTGTGTATGAAATTTTCACTCTTTAAGCTATTTTGTGCATGTTTTGTAAACAATATCAAAATGTGAGAGTTTATTTCGAATATATATCTAGATATGAATCAATTATCACAGTTACAAAATGGTCCACTTGACCAATCGCCTAACTAAATTTGACCAAAAATTCCTAACTTATTGGTTTCTCCTTTCGCACAGTCAACTCTTTCTTCTGTTGATGTCCTCCTTGTCGATGGAGGAAGTGCTCCTTGTGCACCCTAACCCCTTTCCAACAGGATCCCCCAAAAAATTGTGGCTCATCCTCTAGCAGCATTTTCTGGAAATTACTGGTGCATTCAACTTCGTCTTGAATTTGTCGTATTCAGTTTTTACTTGATCGATGACTTCTTTGACCTTCGCTTTGATCACTGTGCACTGCTCCACTTCTTGCTCCGTTGGGTGCTCTTAGTTCATATGTTGCACTGTGGTTAACTCTTCCTTCTTCTTTGTGATCTCCTCCATGGCATCGAGTGCCACTTTCTCTTATATTCCCTGTATTTCATCTAACTATGTTGACCTCCTTCGGTGCCTTGTATGCGCCTTATTGAAGTGCTGTTGCAACTCCTTAAGATCCTTTTCCTTGGTCACCTACGCAAGTGGGGGAATCATTTTGAGGGATCCCCATAGTGTTTTCAATTGTTCTTCTTCTTCTCTTAGTTATGCTTCAAGTTGGTGTAAATGCTCATATTGCACCAATATTTCCCAAAACTTTGTGATGTCCTCTATAATTGTTTATACTACCTTCTCACTTTTCACAATTTTTGTTGCGATGTCTTCAATCAATCGTATTCTCTCCGCTAGCTTATTCAACGGTGTTCTTGGTATTGCTTGAGATTATAAATGTGCATTCTCTTTTCATAGATCGGTGACGAGTCTCCCTGAACACAAGACTTTCGATTCTGCAAACATCTCCGGAGTAATTTCCAGAATATCTTCACAGGCCATCGAGATAAATCTCTCTAATCTCTGCCTGTCATAAAATGCCTTGGTCCTTTCATCGAGGATGAATTCCTTCTCTACTTTTAGGTACTGAAGTTACTCCACTTGACTTTTTGTTTGCTACCTAGGCTGAACCAGTTGGTCGTGGACTATAGCCTCACTGTCTCTAGTCTCTTCACTTGTTTTTATATGAACTCATGTCAGCATGTGAATTGGGAGTTTGTTGAGGTTGATACAAATCAATTCAAAACCCTTTAACATCATGTCAGTTTCCTCATTCCCTATCATTATTATTTGTGGTACAATTTGAATGAACCACACTTCTTTCCCAGGTGTGTCTCAACTTCTCTTTGCAGTGCACCTTCCTGTGGTACTTGTGTCTCCAGAAATCCATTTGTCAGTGTTTGCAACAACCCTGTGACTTGAGATAATAAGCTCTTATGTGTTTTGTTACCTTGGTTTCATTCTTTTTGGTCGTCGTGGAGATTGTAACTACTACCTTGTTCACTTGCTCGTTAGAGAGCCCTATGGTACTACTCCCTTCACCTTTTTCAAACCAGTGCTTTTTCCATGCCTCTTCTTATTCCTTTGTAATATCCTTGATCTGGTATATAGATCAGAATACTAACTTGTTGTAAATTAAAATAAAATTATGAATGAATATATATACTCAATCAATCAACTTTTGAAACTAGGCCAATAAGTGAATGTTTTTGATACTTGGGTAAACAAGGAAGTGGGATGATGGGTGAAAAAAAAGGAAATTTTTGGATATATAAAGTACCTTCCCTAACACATTTAAATCAAGGACCATTTAGGTTTCGGAATCATCTCCGTTGAAACCTACTTCCATGCTTTTGGGTCACCCAACATTGCAACTGGGAAGAACTTTCAGATCCTTTCAACCAGGGGTTTGCGAAATGTTCAGAGATTTTATCATGTAGGTAAAATGCATCCAATGAGGGTTCATATAGTCAATAAAATTTCTAGAAATATTTGGGGTTGTTTGGAAGAAATTGGGAAAAACTAGTTGTTTTGGCCTGGGAAGACCCTGCGCAAAGATAGCTTCCCAAATAGGGTATGAAATCAACAAAATATATATATGAAATATGGAATGGTTATTTGGGTGAGTTAAATACCTCCATCAACTTAGTTAATTATATTTGTATGCATGAAATGAAGAAAATTGTAAGACTAGCAAAATTTAACTAGTCAACTACTAGGGGTCTGCATTAATTGATGAATTTCATACCAGATTACATTCATACCTACTAATGAATTATTATAGATACTAATATATAATTATTTAACATATTATATCATTCAATACTTCATCTTATGGCTATTAATTCACTCTTATTACATAAACTGATAAAGAAAACCCATCTAGTGGGCAAATAAGGTTCACTCATGAAAACATAACATGAGATCGCTCTCGAACAGAAGTATTAATATATTACATAATTCATAATATTGGATTTGGAGTGATCATATCAAGAATAATTTCAGAGCACTGATCTCTCCAAAAATGGGCTCCAAAACTAATGGGAGGAGGCCCAAATCTAACAACAAGCTGGGGATTGGAGTGTAGGTGAAGTTCCCTTCACTGGAGCTCGATTCCAAAGGAGGGATTATCTAATATAAATGTATTATATGAATATTTGGGTGCTTATCATTATCTATCCATCACCTGTAATGAAACTAGAAGGGGAGAAAGAAGAGAGGGGAAGGGACTTGGGGTGCATATCCCAATAGATTGAGGCACAACACTCAGTATGAAGCTAGGATTATCTCAACACAAATAATTCAATAGCCAAAATGTGTAATGGAGCCCGAAATATCATTAAATAGACCACTGGTGACTTGTTGGGAAATTTAATCACCTGCAGAGCAAGTTTCCCTTGCTAAAAACCTAACCATAGCCAAGTGGTGCGCCCTCCTTGAGAAATTGGCAAGTATTTTTCATGTAAGATGTTTCCCTATCCATGTCATTCATACAAATTAGAAACGATGCCCTCCTTAGGCCCATGGTTTCTTGTTTTTCCTTATGACAACTTTTCTAGTGTGCCTAGTTTTGTAGCTGAACATCAGAATGGAAACTGTGCCCTCCTTTGGCCCAGAGTTTCTTTCTTTTCCTTATGAAATCTTTTCTGGCTTGCTTGCTTTTGTAACTAAACCTCAAAATGGAAATTGCACCCTTCTTTGTCCCAAAGTTTCCTCTTTTGTGTTTGACCACTTTTTCTTGGCTTTTGGTACTTTCCCCTTTTCTTTGTTTTCTTTCTTTGAAAGTCCAATGATAGTTTCTAATTTTCTCCTTGGGGAGTTGGATTTCCCAAGTGCAGCCTCCTGACATGGAAACTTATTTTCCACATATTTAATTGCACAATAAGTAATAATGATAATAAATAAAACCAAGTACATTCCTCCAAAATAACAATTTAATACAATTCCATAGGTTAATTATTTAATTCATCTCTTGACTCCCTAGGTTATAGATAAGGTCAACACTTTTGATGTCCCTTCAAGGGAGGGATATGACAATCCTCCCCTCCCAAGTTTTCTTTTCCTCAAGCAGAAGCACTTTAGAGTGCTACAAAATTTGTCCACCATGTTTCTATTGCACCACTCTGATCATAGGCATTTCTTTAATGACCACTTATTTTAACAAAATTATCAACCCAGTTAAGGTAACTTAGTAGAGTTCCTGGATCCCACTGCCTCCTCTGTAAGGATGAAAATTTTGTTTCCCTATTTGGAAATATGTCATTCCCAAGAATTCCAGGGTCCAGTGATTTTATTTTCCTCCTTCCAAACATCAGTAACAACGAAAAACTTTTATCATCGTAAAGGATGAAAATGAGGATGTGAAAATCATACCACCACACGAACAATTGATCAATCCCCATGAAAAATTTAATATATTTGAGACTCTCCCACCCAGCATGGAAATTATTAGTGTGGGACCACATCTTCTTGAGCCTCTTTAAAGTATTAAAATACATGTGAAAGATAGAATTGTAAGTCATGTCACTACTGCTATGAAGACACATGTGGTTATCCCATGTCCCTCCATGTATACTAAGAGCATCATATAGCAGCCATACATGCTCATGCCATTGTGCATACAATTTTTCTAATGTGTCTGAGGTATCTCCATTGATTAAATCAAAAGGTACACCCTACAAGGTGCATAAATCCAACAAGTACATACCTATTCCTTCCATAGATGAACAAATCCTCCAACCTTCAAGTCCATATGGGAATCTCATTTCTTTCTCATGTGCACAATACCCAATGGCTCAACTCACTACCACTGGTCAAAGTGTGGAATAATCCATCCAAATGTGTGGATTTCCTCCACCGAGGCCACCTTGTGCATGATATGATTCTCAACAACTTCTCTTGGTAGTTTGCTTTCTTAGGTTCCTTCCATTGCTCATGAGCAGAACGTTTTCTGCAAGAAGAATCCATGTGTGACATGTAATCTTCCACTGAGTCCATATGTGGATGAATGGCATCAAGTGGCATTAATGTGTGCCTATGTTTCTGCTAGTAAGGTAATGGTGCATTCATCAAGTCATCATGAACACCTATGGGAGCCTCCTGCTCCTCATGTGGCACCAACAAGGAAAATTCATTCTCCCAAAATTCATCTCCACTTGATGTGGCTGAAATAGAAGTGTGGGTAGAACTATGTATCAGCTCTATGAAATACTTATCAAACAAAAATATGTCTTCCTCTTCTTATCCAACTATGGTGAGCTCATCCAAATATTCCATGGAGAAGAGACTCTCTCTAGAAAACAAATCCAGTTTTCTCTGGAAAAGATCAAGTGCTTGATTTTCATCAAGCTTGTCTGCATAGTCCTCAAGCACATGAAAAACCAAATGCATCTCATGATCCTCCATCCCAAGATATTCCTCCATATGATCAATAATGCAATCAACCTTGTGAATATGGTTGAATAGTGTGTAGGAGGTTAGGTATGATCTTTGTAACTTCTCATTGAGTTTCTCTATCTCCATATGAGATTCTTGGAGTGCACATTGAGTGCTCTTTAAGGAATCTTGGGTGGTAAACAATTATTGTGTTACATTACATATATCCTCTTCATACTTCAAGTATTCTCCATACAACAACTCAAAAATATCAATAAAATTGTATCTATCAGAAAGAAATTGCAAAAAACTACCTTAGGTGCTTGGCATGGCCTTCTGAAACTTCTCCATGTCTTCCATGGAATATTTCTACTCCAACTTCCAACAGATATTTTTCATTAAAGCATGGGTTCCATGGATAGTTTTTAGGTCCTCTTTGATTTTTCACTGACTCATCTTCAGTGACCCTGAAAGAAAAATAGGTTCTGGCACATGAACCTCTTCTTCTTCCCTCTCTCTTGCATCAAATTCATGAAATTCCAGTGGTGATGTTGAAGTTGATCTTGGAACCTTTTCTTCAAGTGAAATATCTATGTCACCAACATAGAGAGGTGGACATGCCTTGGTATATGTCTGAGTGAAACTTGAGCACCCATCAGTAGGTACTATTTCAACCATGTCCAAATTGTTTCTTATCTCTCTGGATTGTTTTTCTACAACATTGATGGTAGGGTCACGTGAATGGACATACTACTCTTTTGTTGCACAATCCTCTCCAATAAATATTTCAATTATGTCTTCTAGTGCTGCAACATCTTTCTCTTTATTCTCATAGGAGACTTATCCTTCTCCTTCACTGCAAATACCTTGTAGTAACTTGCATTTCTCTTCATAAATATTTTTTTTCAGTTTTCCTAGTTGCAAGGCTAGGTGGTTCATGGCCCTCCTCAATGAAGATAGGGGGATCTGAATTGTTACTAATGTCATGCCTCTCTTATGACGTGGCTGCAAATTCATCTTTCTGCAAGTGAGTAAAAAAATCTGAAATTTTTTCATCCCTTTGCATCATATTTTTTGTCTTCCAATTTCTTGTTCACATCCAGCAGTTGGGGGCTTGTCTTCCACTTCATTTGGAAGTTCAAATGATGATTTTAGATATGATCTTTGTTCTTCCTTTGGACCTTATCCAAAATATGCCTTATCACCATTGAAAAAATCCTCCTCCTTTGCAATGATTTTGTGATCATCAAAATAAAAAATAGAAGTGAATTCACCTCCCTCACAATTGTCTTTCACCTTGTAGTCATCATATGCAAGTGTGGTCTTTTCATCCTCCCATGGATAAGATGGCTCTAAGTAAGCATGGATGCTGCAAAAATCAGAACCATTATTATACATATTCTTCATATTACCCTCTTAATTTAGTGATAATATGGTGGCCTTCTCCTCCACCAAATTATCTGGTTCACAACCAAGTGGTGTGGCCTTGTCTTCTTATTCCTTATGTGGCTCAAGAGGTGACTGTAACTTTGATTTGTAATATTCTTTTGGATCTGATACAAAATATGTCTCTCCACCGATACATGATCCAAAATATCTTTGAATATATTCTATGATAATTGAATCACAAATGGATCTAGGAGCCGAAGAAACTCTCACAATTCACTATGGTTCACAAAACATGCACAAAATCGCTGAAAGATTGAAATTTATATACACACATGAAGTCAATAATGGATATTATTATGAATGTACAACATTTAAATATGTTTTGAAATTATATATAGTACAATAGGGAAAAATTGTGAGGCCTTGAAGGTCATGTGAATGCATACAAGTGTCAGGTCAAGATTTGACCCTCAAACCCCCTTAGGTGGACCAATGAGCCTCCTAATCATCCAAAAACGGTCATAAATGCATGTGTGAACATGGTAAAGGAATGATGTAACATAAATTAATATATTAAAGGTCTTATTGACCACATAGGTGAGTGGGAGTGGCTCTAGGAGAGTAATAAATTCCCAAAACAGTCCAAAATCTACCAAAACCAAGAACTAGCACCTCAAGTTGGACCAAATCCATGCAATTGGGGAAGGGGAGAACATGTTGGTTGAATTTCATCAATTTTGGTACCTATTTTCTTAGAATTATCAACCTGGAGCACCTCAACTGTGCAGAATGATCAACCATGAGCGCCTCAACTGTCATAAATGCCAATTTCCCTAAGTCTAAACCATAGAAAACATTGCATGAAATCAAATGAATGAGTATAAGGTATAAGGCTATTGCACTAGAATGGATTATTATTCTAAAACCCCCCTTTAATCCTTACTTAGTACATATTATCCAAAAATATCATGGAGGCCTTGGGAACAAAGGCTCAAGCCACCTCACACAACAGAAAATTTTATTTATCCATAGAAACAAGGTTACGTTCACTGCTCCTCTGTACTCGGCCTCAACTGAAGAAAGGGAGATGGTGTGTTGTTTCTTGATTTACCAACATATGGGAACTTTTTATATCATGAATACATAACTTGAAGTGGATTTCATGTCATTGGGATTTCCATCCCAATCAGAATTAGAAAATCCCACTATTTCTAGTGGAGAACCCACAACATAGTGCACCCCGAAGTGTCTGGTTCCTTGCACATAGTGAAGGATCCTATTGGATTCCTTCCAATGGATCTCATAATTATGATTCATATATCTATATACAACACCCACAAGATATGATAAATCAGGTCAATAATGATTGAGATACAACAAACTCCTAACTAGTTGTCTTTACAACGAGTTGTCCACTAATGGAGAGTCACCAACTTCACCTAGTTTGATACCAGAAAGGAATGGGAACTTGGATGCCTTACATTAAGCCATATTAAAATTCATTAAAAGGTTTGAATCACACTTTTTTCCTGACCTTGATTCCTCTTTCATATTTCTCAATTTTCAAACCAAGAAATTGCTTCAACAATCCAAGACGGGTCATTGAAAATTCACTATGCAAAGAGGCTTTGATTCGCCCAATTTATTTGATGTATCTACCTGTAATAAAAATATCATAAAGAAAGAGTATAATTACCTGAAATTCATCACTAACATGCTGCAAATAAACATTAGGATCATATTTTCATCTTTCAAATCCAAGTGATAGTAGAAAATTGTCCATCTTGGCATACCAAGCCCTTGTGGCTTGCTTGAGACCATAGAGTGACTTCTTTAAACTGAATACAAGAGAAGGATCCTCTTGGAAACATTAATGTTTTTGCATATATATCTCTTCCTGTATCTCACCATGGATAAATTATCTTTTGACATCCATGTGGTGAACCTCCCAGTGCTTGCTTGCAACAATGGCTTAAACTACCCTGGTAGAGTCCATCTTTGCAACCGATGTAAATGTCTCTATATAGTCCACTCCTTGGAATTGATAGAAGCATTTGGAAACCAATTCAGAAGTATACTTTATATCAGATCCATAAACATCAACTTCGGTCCTATAAACCCATCTGCATTGCACTAGCTTCCTCTTGGAGGGAAAGGGAACCAATTCCCAAGTATCATTTTCCTATAGACAGTTGAATTATTCTTGCATGGATGTTTTCCATATTGGATAAAGTGATGCTTCATGATATTTTTGAGGATCATATCCAACCATAATAAATCATATCACATCAAGAAAAACTTCACTTTCAAAATAAGCAGTGTGAAATTGTGATCTAGTCTTCCTAGGATATAGTGGATTGTCAGCTAAATCCCCAGCATCTTCTATGGTTTTCTCAGCCCATTTGGGAAAAAGGGTGAGACATGAACATCATTATAATATTCATCCATATCAGAATCAGAAATATCAGAAAAATACTCATAACTTACATCATCTTGTGGTGGATAACTAGAGCATTCCCTTGATGCTAGTTCGAGCTTTGGCATGAGTTCTTCTTCGAAATGCACACTTCTTTCTATGAAAGTATTTTGAGATGAGGGATCAAAGAACTTGTATACCTTTGAATATTAATAAAATATCAAAACATAATTCAATCCTTTATTTTTGGCTGCAATTCATTTCTCTTCTCTCATGGAATCCTAGCCTCTTCTCTGATGGAGTCCTAGCCCAAGCCCTTAACCCAAAAATCCTGAAATGAGAAATATTTGGTTTGTGACAAAACTATGATTCATATGGTGTTTTTCCATATACTTATTATTGAAGAGATCTATTTTGGATGTATGAAGAACAATTTATGTCTTCAACCCATAACTTAGGATTCAAATCCTTGGCTTCAATCATACAGGTTGCCATCTCCTTGAGTGCCTTGTTTTTGCACTTTGCCACACCATTCTGTTGTGCTGTGTAGGGGACCGAATGATGCATTTGGATGCCACATTCCTCATAGAGATGCTGCAAAATATTATTCACATACTATTTAACATTATCAGTCCTAAGTACAATTATCTTATTCCCACACTGATTCTCAACCAGGGCTTTCGAAACCATGAGTGTCTCAAAGACTTCAAGTTTGAGTTTGAGAAAGTAAACCCAGCAAAACCTTGAGAAATCATATATGAATTTCAACACATACCTTGATCCTCCATATGAATGTGTATGGAGAGGTAAAATAAGATATGAATGCACCAATCCAAGCACTTGAGTAGCTCTCTGTGCCTTCCTTTTCTCATAGCTACGCTTTGGATGTTTTCCAATCACACAACCAATGCATGGGCCATTGGAGATATTGATATAAGGAAGTTGTTCCACCATGCTTTCTTTGCTCAATGCCTGGAGGTATCTATAGTTTATATGGTTGAACCTTTCATTCCATGTATTTATTGACTCATTGGCATGATTTAGGAGCACATTCCCTCTCGAGTAGGGAAGAAAATGGGAGAATTTGTACATCCTAGATTGATGGTTAGCAAACCCCAAAGTCACCACCTTGTTGGTAGAGATTTCAGCTATCTCCACTGTTTGTGGAGTAAATGTTACTCTCCTAGCTTCACCGGTGTGTGTCATTTGGTACATTTATAGTAGGTTCACTATCGTGTCTGGTACAAACAATACATTATTGAAATACCCATCTTCTAGATCGATCCTGCCAATCCCCTTGGCTTGGATCTCTGAATCATCACCCATTTGAATAGTTTGGCCACTTTATAAATACATGGATGTGAAGAAATATTTGACAGAGGCCATCTGACTTAATTCTCTTGAATAAATTATGAAGGATGAATAATCTGAAGAACCAACAACCAATGCATGGCACCTCTCTTTGTTGTCTGAGCCTGAACCTACATCCTTCTTCCTCACGCCCTATGGGACTGGGATGTTGTTCTTCTCCAATAATTGTGCCATCATGTCTATGTTATTATTCATGCATGCACTCTTTGGATGCCATCCCTTGTGGAAGTAGATGCATTTTTTCTTCTCCTTGTTCTTCTTGTCATTGTCCTTGCAAGGATTCAAACCCCCATCAAGAAATTTGGGTCTGTCTTGCTTCTTCTTGTATTGCTGCTTTAAATCCTTGGCTTTTGTCTTTCCTTTGGATGGATTCAAAACCCCTATAAAAATATCTTGTTCTTTTCTTGATTTTATGGTACCCATATGCACTAGATTATATTTCTCTTGGGTCAATGACTCCATGAAGCTAGCTAGTGATCACATTTTCTAGTTTCGAGTTGTGAGCTTGCTAGAGTGAAATGTGCTTACAAACACAAAGTATTAATCTATCCCTAGATTCAAAAGTATGGAAATATGAGTTGTTAATCCTTCTTTTTGATGCCACATTGATTGAGTTGAATCACAAAAGACTTGAATTTGGTGAAGAAATCTCGGATTGTCTCATAATAAGATGGACTCAAGGAGATGAGCTCATTTTCAAGATGGTGACCTCTCATCTCATGAGTCTTCTTGAATAAAGCTTCAAGCTTCAACCATACTTCATTTGGGGTAGATAGAATATAAAAATGGAAGATAAACTCTCTATAAATGCTGAGACACATCAATTCAAATGCTTCATCAATCCTGTTAAATCAATTTGATTTCTCAACTGCAGAGTTTGGTTCAACTTTTGTCCCCATGGTGACCTTGTATAGGCCTTTCAACCTCATATGAATCACCATTTTGGCCTTCCACTAAAAATAATTGAATGGTGTTAACAAGACATGGGTTTTCTCCATTTCTGCTTGCGCTCTTGGTGACAAATTGTTGAATGTACCTGCAATGAAAACTCATGAATCTATCTAGAGAATCCCTCTAACAACAAATCAAACACATTGGTTTTGATTTGCAGATCCAAAGAGCTCTGATACCATGTGAGAATTGAATCACATATGGATATAGGATTCAAATAAACTCTCACAATTCACTATGGTTCACAAAACATGCACAAAATAGATGAAAGACTAAAATTTACATACACACATGAAGTCAATAATGGATATTATTATGGTTGTACAACATGTAAATATGTATGTAACTGATATATAGTACAATAGGGAAAAATTGTGAGACCTTGGAGGCCATGTGAATGCATACAAGTGTCATCTCAAGATTTGACCCTCAAACCCCCCTAGGTGGACTAATGAGCCTCCTAATCATCCCAAAATGTCATGAATGCATGTGTGAACGTGGGAAAGGCATGATAGAACATCAATGAAGATATGAAATGCATGGGTGAGTGGAAGTGGCTCTAGGAGAGCAATAAATTCCTAAAACAATACAAAATCCACCAAGACCAAGCACTAAGGCCTTAAGTTGGACCAAATCCATGAAATTGGGGAATGGGAGAACATTTTGGTTTACTATAATCAATGTGGGAACCTATTTTGTAAGAATTATCAACCTGGAGTACCTCAACTGTGCAAAAATGATCAACCAAAACCGCCTCAACTGTCATAAATTCCAATTTCCCTAAGTCTAAACCATAGAAAACACTGAATGGAAGAAAATGAATGAGTATAAGGTATAAGAATATGGTACTAGGATGGATTATTAATCTAACATGTTCTTTCAAAGAATAGTATTCCATGTAGTGTTGGAAATATTCCTTAGAGTTCTCTCCATTGAACCTTTGACTACCAACACTTTTAGATTTATTCCAAATGTATTCATCATGAGATGGAAGCAAGGAACCATCAAAATCATTCCTACTGAATATTCATGAGGTAATGCATGAGGTATATTCATATTCTTCTTCTTCATACTACTCAATGTATTCTCTAATCATTGGTAGGAGCCTCATTGTTGCAACTGGATTTCATGATTTTCAATATCATTCAACAAGATCCTTCTTTCCGTGGGATGAGCCAAAGAAAGAGATATGATACCATTGTAATATCCCTGATATGAAATCAGATCATAATATTATATATTCTACAAATATGATAAAAATTTTGAATGAAAAATACAAAGTATTAGAAACATTTCCAGTTTTTTCCTAGTTTCAAGAGTTGACTGATAAGTGCAATTTTTCATTCAGATTTTTTATCATATTTGCATAAGTTATAATATTTTGATCTGATTTCATATCAGGGATAAATATCAGAATACTAACCTGCTTCAAATTAAATTAAAATTCTGAATGAATATATGCACTCGATCCGACAACTTTTGAAACTAGGCCAATAAGTGAATGTTGCTGATACTTGGGTAAACAGGGCAGCAGGATGATGGGAGAAAATTAAGGAAATTTTAGGCCATATAAAGTACCTTTCCTAAAAAATTTAAATCAGGGACCATTTAGGTTTCGGAATCAGCTCCACTGAAACCTACTTCCATGTTTTTGGGTCACCTAACCGTGCAACTAGGAAAAACTTTAAGATCCTTTCAACCAGGGGTGTATGCAATGTTCATAGATGTTATCAGAAAGGTAAAGGAAATATAATTAGTTTTCATACATTAAAAAACAATTATGAAAATATTTGGGGCTGTTTGGAATAAATTGGGAAAAACTAGTTGTTTTGGCCCGGGAAGACCCTATGCAAAGATGGATTCCCAAAAAAGGTACAAACTCAAGGAAATATCTGTATGAAATATGGAATGGGTAGTGGGGTGAGTCAAATACCTCCATAAACTTAATTAATTATATTTTGATTCATATATCTCCCGGAATGAAGAAAACTGTAACACTAGCAAAATTTAACTAGTCAACTAGCACGGGTGTGCATTAATTGATGAATTTCGTACTAGATTATATTCATACCTGATAAGAAATTATTATAGAGACTAATATATCATTATTTAACATATAATATCATTCAATACTTCATATTATGGCTATTAATTCACTCTTATTACACAAATTGATAAAAAAACCCCATCTAGTGGGAAAACAAGACTCACTCATGAAAACTTAACATGAGATGTCTATGGAACATAAATATTAATATATTATAGAATTTATAATAGTGTATTTGGACTTATCATATAAATAATAAGTTTGGAGGACTGATCTCTCCAAAAATGGGATCCAAAACTAAGGGAAGGAGGCCCAAATCTAACACCAAGCTGGGGATTGGAGCGTAGGTGAAGTTCCCTTCACTGAAGCTTAATTTCAATGGAGGGATTATTTGTTGTATATGTATGATATGAATATTATGTATTTTATCATTAGCTCTCCATCACCTATAATGAAAATGGAAGGGGAGAAATAATAGAGGGAAAGAAACTTGGAGCGAATCTCCCAAGAGACTGAGGCACAACACTCAGTATGAAGCTGGGATTCACTCAACACAAATAATTCAATAACCAAACTATGCAATGGAGATAAAAATATCATTATATATAACACTAGTGACTAGTTGGTCAAGTCAATCACCTTCTAAGCAAGTTTCCCTTGCTAAAATCCTAACCCTAGCCAAGTGGTACGCCCTCCTTGAGAAATTGGCAAGTAGTGTCATGTTAGATGTTTCCCTATCCATGTCATTCATCCAAATTAGAATATGTGCCCTCATTAGGCCAAAAGTTTCCTTCCTTTCCTTATGACAACTTTTATGGCCTGCCTAGTTTTGTAACTAAACCTCAGAATGGAAACTGTGCCCTCCTTTGGCCTAGAGTTTCCTGCTTTTCCTTATGAGAGATTTTTTAGCCTGCCTACTTTTGTAACTGAACCTCAGAATGGAAACTATGCCCTCCTTTTGCCCAGTGTTTCCTCTTTTGTGTCTGGCCTCTTTTTCTTGGCTTTTGGTACTTTCCCCTTTTCTTTGTCTGCTTTCTTTTGTTAGTCCTATGACAGTTTCTAATTTTCCCCTTTGGAAAGTTGGCTTTCCCAAGTGAACCCTCGTGACATGGCAACTTATTTTTCACATATTTAATTGCATAATAATTAATAATGATAATAAATAAAACCAAGTACTTGCCTCCAAAATAATAATTTAATACAATTACCTAGGTTAATTATTTAATGCATATTTTGACCCCCCAGGTGTTAGAAAAAGGTAAACACTTTTGATTCCCCTTCAAGGGAGGGATATGAAATGTTGCTCCAAGTCCAATTCTATCAGAGTATCAGACAATTCCTCATGCAAGTCCTCTTTTTATTCTTTCAGCTTATCTTGCTCGATCAAAATATCTGGTGGTGGTCCATTTTCTATTTTCGACAGTTCCTCAGCACCGACTAGAACCTTTCACTCTAGTGGGCATTCATCGATGATGGTGTCCAACTCTATGTTAGTCAACTTGTATTGTGTCTTCAAACACTAGTTCTCTACATTATGTCGCACCTGAATATGGATGGCATGCAGTCTTATTGCTAACCGTGCAACCCTCCTATACTTCATCATGACCTTGTTTGTGAGTCACGATATATTTGTTGTTGCATCCCACTGTGCATCCAATTACAAATAGAACTGGATTTTTTTTGTAAGTTTTCCTTTCCTTATTGTTGAGCGTCCATATATTCTTGTACCATGTTCCTCTACAGATGTTGAAAGCATCAACCTCCATTCCTTGATAGTATTTTGGTTCCATCCAACCAACAAGTGTGATAAGTATCAACAACAAGGAGTAGGTAAATAGTTTTCCCGCCTATTGCACCAATATGACGTCTTCAATCAATTCATTAAGCAAAAATAAAGACCAATTCATCTGAAATCCTATTGTGCACTACTCTACATATGTGATGACTCTCGACATGCATTGGGTTGGCCTATTGTTTCACACTACCTTGATGACCAATGACTTTTCCCCTATTTTGACAGCCTGGTCATTGATGGTGTTAATGATGTATGCTTGTTTTTCATTGACAATGTCATACTTCTTCTTCAGTATTGCCTCCAATTTCTTATCGTTTTCCTTCCCTCTAAATTATTGGGATGGATTGACCCCTGCCTTTATAAAGCTAGTGATTTGTGATATCAAATCAACCATGACTGGGACCTTTGTTCCCAACCACAGATACCCACCATGAAAACATGACAACAACAGCTTTACACACACATTAACCTCTAAGGAGCTCCCAATAATGCAACATGTGGATCATCAAAAACAACCTAGACCACTACAGTCTGAATTCCCATTGCATTGGTTCTCTAGTGACGGGACCCTTGTCACCATTCTTTCTCTTCTCGAATGTTCCTTCTATGCATTTCAAGTATGCCAAAATGTCATGATCATTGTATTATAGCTTCTGCAACCATGGGACAATGTTCATCCTCACATGGACTACCTTCAGAATCTCTATAGTATAGTGTACACTTCTGATTCTTACTTATGAAGACAACTGGTATTCCTTCCTTCCTCTGTGGTACGTACCCTGTATATCATCTTTTGTCAGACCTTTCCACATTATAGACTCCTCCACTGTCGTAGTAGATGGGCCATCTTCTGCCTATGCTTCCCTTGTTGAACTATAAGTGGATTTGATCCTTCATTCTAGAGAGATTGGGTGATTCACACTCCTTTTCCTCCTTATTGGTCATGTTGACATGGGATGAATCTTTGGATGATCTTCCATAATGGGAACACTTTTCAGTGGATATCACTATGTACTGGTGCTTGAAATGAATTGCGCCATAGTTACTACACTATTATTCTCTCTCACTCTTCATTTCTCTCCTACACTTCCCTCTCTAATTCATCTTCTCAATGCACACAATGGGTCAAACAATTCCCCTTGGCCCATTTTTATAGCCTATGCACCTTCTGTGTGAAATATTTTGACCATCATTGCGAAATTCTTCAAAGATTGATAGAATCTGGCGTCGATTTTGCAAATCTAATGGTCGCATTTGTCTATAAATGTGTGTCTTCTCCACTTGCATCATCATCCGCCTAGTTTAAGTACTGCATTTCTTGTCTGATTAGACCATTCCGCACCTTGTCTAATGTTTCCAAGCTTAATAATTTCTTATGATTCCCTTTTTCTTATTCCTCTATCATCTGTCGAAAAACTTCCCTACAAAATTTTTTCCATTTTTTTCACCTGTGGCTTCAGTATTGTCGATGCGTTTGGATATCCCTATAGGGATTTAACTGACTTCCATTCACTAGTTTTAGTAACAATACTTCGTCTAACTGCTGTAATTGTACCGCATTTTTGTCAGTAATGAAATGAATAACATAGGGACCTAACCAATGCATTTGTAGCTTACCTGGGTGCTTTGCAAACTTGCTGTCGTAGAAGAGAACCATATCTCCTTGTTGGAATTGATTCTATTTTACATGGTGATGATGCCATGCCTTTTGTCGATCCTTATCTACTTACTTGTAAAAACTTGCAATGAACTGATCCTCTTCGAGCTGTAACAATTGTGTCAATATTTCCTGACTCAATCGTTCATCGCCCATGCATGTTGTTGCCACTATGCATAGACTAGGAACGATATATTCCATCGGAATCACTTCTTTTTATCCATAAAATAACTTGAATGAAGTTTGTCCCATCAATATTTTACATGTTTTCTTGTAGACCCATAATATGTCAGGAATTTTGAGATCTCGATCATTGTAATTTGTGTTTCATACCTTTGTTAGCATGTTCTCTAATATCTTGTTGAATTCCTCGATCACTCCATTCGCTTATGGGTGATATGGAGTTCTTTTCTTGTGTTGAATCTGAAATTCCTCATTCATCTCTTTAGTCATCTAGTTGACAAAGTGAGCCCCCTGGTCACTCATCAATACCTTGGGACATCCAAATATATTAACCACATTGTCGAATAGGAACCGCGCTGCTGTTGCAGCTGTACAATCCTTCACTGGTGCTACCTCATCCCATCGTGTCAAGTATTCTGTCACCATGATGATATATCGTGCACCCATCCATTTTCCTAGAGGATTGATGGGTCCCACAAAATCCACTTCCCATTTATCAATTGGTTGTAACATTATCTGAGGTGCTAACGACATCTCATATCTCTGTGATGGTTTTCCCATTCGTTGACATACATCATAGCTCTTAGCATAGTCTACGTCATCACCATGCACTGTTTCCACCATAAGCTTGTTAAGAGTATCTTCCTAGCGGTTGTATGACATCCATAATGTCCTCCTACAATCTCGTCATGTGCCTCTGCCAATATTATTTCCTTCTCAAGCGAAAGAAAATAATGACATAGAATTTCATTCGGCCCCATATTGTATAGTTCTCCTATGATTAGTTAGAAGTCAGAAGATATGACAACCATTTTCTTCTTCTGATTCATGGTGAACTCCTATGAGGATTTTCTTGTCATGAAAAATTGAATGATATTTTTGTAATGGTTTTCCACCATCCCTACTTTAAACAACTGTGCACCAGGAAATCCATTCTCAATGCTGCTTGGTTCTTCACTTGGCTCTATCCTTGATAGATGGTCAGGTCCTACATTCAACCTTCTTGGTTTCACAATGATCTCAAAATCAAATTCATGAAATAGTAGCAACCATCGATAGATTCCTTCCCCCTCAACACAAGCTTGTTAACCAGGTACTTCAATGCTAAGTGATCTGTAAACATTTTGAAATGTCCTCCTAACAAGTAGTGGCAGAATTTTGTAATGTATACACCATCAACAATCCTTCTCTTTATGTCATTATGTAGTTTCTTTCTGTTGTAGGCAACTTCTGAATTATGAATGCAATCAAGTTATCGATTTCTCCTTCCCCTGGTTGAGGCAAGATTACTCCTAATGCGACTAAAAAAGCATCAAAATGAACATGGAACTCCTTCTTCCAATATGGAAAGACCAATATTGGTGCTGCAACCATATTTTGCTTCAAAGTCTTGAGGCTTCTCTTGTTCTTGTCGTTCCACTTGAACTTCACATATTTCTTCAATATATTCTCCATTGGTCCAGTGATCGCTGTATATCCTCTTATGAACTTCCGGTAGTACCTTGTGTGGCCCAATGTCATCCTAAACTATTTTACTAGTGTAGGTGTCAGTAAGTCAACAATTACCGCAATATTGGTAGGATCGACAAACATGTATTCCTTACATACAATATGTCCCAACAAAATCCCAAATGGAGCACATAATACACACTTCTTCATATTTAATGAAATCTGATGTTGTCAACATCTTTCTAGAATTAGTTGAAGAATCATAGTATGGTATTTTATGAACCCATAGAAAATCTAATCATCCATGTAGACTTCCAATAATTTATGAATGAAGTCCTTGAATGCAGCGACAACTTTCCTTGAAAAACTCGTAGGGCGCGTTCTTGAGACCAAATGGCATCACCATGTATTGAAAACATCCCCACTTTTTATGAAGGTTTTTTTTTGCCTATATTCCTTCGCAATCATTATCTAGTGATAACCTAGAAATCCATCTATAAATGAGTATATTTCTTTTCCTCCAACCCCTTCCAATACTTCATAAATAAATTGTGTTGGAAATGGATCATGGAGACCTGCGTCATTCAGCTTCCATAGATTGACACAGATCTGGATTTCCCTTGTCTTCTTTTCCTGTACCACCATCATACTGATCCATCCATATGCTTCGATTGGTTTAATAATGCAAACATCCATTGTTCGCTCTAATTTTGCTTTGAAACACTTTTTCCTTAGATTTAGCCTGTACGGTCGCTACGATCGGTTTTGCATCAAGTTTAAGTGGAATCCTTATTTCACCCAAGTCGCATGTAATTCTTTTCATCTTGGAAACATTTGTCGGGAAGAAGTAATAGAACTCATGTAGAAAATCAGTGACTTTCCCCGTCACTGAATCGTCCTAGTAATCTCCAATGTTAGCAAACTTTGGGTCTTCTCTTGTCTCAATATTAATCTTCTTCTGTTTCAACGGTTGCTTGAATTTTTCGCCTAACACTTCCAGTGCTGCTATGTCATGAATTCCTTCTGATTCTACAATATCGATAGCTCTTGGATTGTCTTTGTCATCAGGTTCTCCTAATACATTATAACATGTCACCATAATTTTCATTTTCATCGCCCCTTGTGGTTTCATCGGTAACTTAGTTGGAACTATCTCAAATACTTTGTCGTGGATGTCTTGTAGTGTGCTATGAATGAATGGATTGTCACTCAAAAAACTAAATATAAGGATGAAGTTAACAGTTAGTTCCTCCCATGTTGTGGTTTCCCATCGCAGTTCTACAAAAACATACCACCTCCATGGTATTTTGTTTAGAATATGGACAAATGCATGGACCTATTATTCCTTCAGCCTCATTACCCATGTGGTTTGGCATGCGACCAGATGATTGCTGGGATCAATCCTTCCATCATATTTCTTCCTTTGTTATGATTCATCTTCTTTGAATTGAACTTCCATCAGTCGTTGACATAATTTCCAATCTCCCATAGAATCCTTGTGCGTAGCCCACCATCTTGTCTATGTCGCATTTAGTGATTCTTCCAATGCCAACAAGCACTGAGTTTTTGATACTCTATATTCAAATTCAATGATAAAAGTTTCCAAGTTAGGTAATCCTTCATACGTTTGCAGATATATTACTTATGTCACTACCTCTCGAAATGACTAAGTGACTCGTGCACATTTTGTGACTTCATGTAACCGGTTATGCCAATTCTCGAGCACATCATCAGAATCCGATGATGCGGAGCTAGTACTTCTCCAACCCACCTCTCCATCCACAATGGGATTGATGTAATCTTCTAAAATATTATAGGAATTATCCTAAAATCTCGTAGCTTCATATTTTATTGGTTCGACATATCTTTGTCCTTCCCTAGGAACCAATGGGGCAATGATCCGTATGTCGCGATTCTTGAAGTTCATTACCCTTTTATTGAAATTGATAACTGTCAAGTTTTCATTCGCCCAACCAATTCCCAACAACAAAGGGTATGAACTTCTCTCATCGACTATTTCAATAAAATCGAATTTTGTGTATGTCTTAAGTCCTTCCACTTTGATAGGTAGATGAGGCACTCTACCAATTGGCGACATCTTGGCCCGATTCAAAATTTATGTGTAATGAGTATCTCCTTTGAAAATTATGCAAAAAAAAACATTCACACAATCCTAAGCTAGGATCATGAAATATGTACACCTATCCTCCTCAAAAACCCATTACCAAGTGTCTCAATCACCTTATAAATATTATAAGGTAAGACCAAGAGGTGCAAAAGAGAGAGCCACCATTTGTGTACCCTTATGATGGAGAAATCATTATATTTAATTCATTGTATCTTATGACATTCATATATAGATAAACTCTTATTTCTACCATACTAATTAGGGAAGTTTTGAGATAAAAAAATGGGTCTCAAAACAAAAAAAAGTACTATTAAAATTCACTTCATAAGAACCAATAGGATTAAAGATGGTGATGTTAACCATGGGGTTAAATTGTAAAAGCAAAGGAGGGAAAAATAAAAAACTACTTTTTGTTATTGTATTTTTGGCATATCTCCTTATCGATTTACCTAAATTTTAAGTTTGGGCACTCATTGGATGAATAATTCAATTACGCATCCAACCCATACCCACATTTCATACTTTTGAGGTACCCACGACACAAAAAATGAAAATTTATATAAAAACGTATTTTCATATTAAAATATTTTTTTTTAATGAAATTTTAATTTTTTCATGCTGTGGGTACCTCAAAAGTATGCAGTGTGGGTATGGGTTGGATGTCAATTTAAATTCCGCATCCGACGAGTGTCCAAACTTGAAATTTTGGTAAACCAGTAAGTAGATATGTCAAAAATACGATAAGAAAAAGTAGGTTTTTGTTTTTCCCCTCAAAAATTTAGAATTATTATTTTATTATTGTAACTCTTATTTTATTATTTCTCTTATGAGGCCCATTTTAGACCTAAAACATCCCCTAATTTGAAATTTAATATGGTATTTAAGATATAAAACTCTCATGTTTTCCACATTCTTTTATACATGTGGAGTTGGAGTCTTGAAGGTGTCTTAAGTGGCCCAGGATTGGAGGAATCTTGATGACAATGAAAAGAAGTGCCAAAATAAACATGATGTATTAAATTTGTTTTCATTTTCATGAATATCTATCTTATTTACTCCCCTTAAATAATGTGTTCTTCATTAATTATTATTTCAATTAGTATTTAGATCCGTGAATAGATTTTCTTGATGAATTGGTTAAAAGTTAGTCATTTGTTTATATTTTCTCTTATCTAACCATTTAAGTTTGAGGAAGGTATTCTTCTTTGTTGTGTTTGTAGGTTTCAAAGTTTAGGTTATACTAGATACTTGATAGATATTTATCAGGATACAAAGTATATATTTGGATAACCATCATAACCATGTATTTTACCTTCCTATCATGCTTCAGTGACTTGCAAATATGAACACCTAGATTTTGGGAAATATATTGGTGTTATTTGAATTTGATATATTATAGCTTCAACCCTAGATATTGGGATTTTTTTTATCTACAAGACACACTCAATTTCTGTATGATAGAGGCCAACTCCAAATTGAGGCTATCATTCCACAAGGGTGAAGTTGCTTTAGTTTCCTTGTTATCCCATAACTCAGAATATTTCTAGTTCCAAACCCCATCAATAGATATCCCAATTAGCCATCTATTAGAACCGAAATCCAACCCCTTAGTACCTTAGTTTAACTCCTTGTAGCAAGGACTTCTCCCTACTACAGGGGCAGGAATGGCTCCCTTATGCCTATAGGGCACAAGGGTAGGTTCCTGCTAATGGTGAAAATGCAGAAAAACGAAACGGAATTAACAAAAGTATAATAGTAAACTAATCTAAGGACTAAGAACAGAAAATTGAAGCTAAGCTAGATTTTAAGTTAAGAACATAACAAAAAGAAGGAGATGAAGCACTGGTGAACCCCTCTGCAGAAAATGGGTTAGGGTTCCGCCTCCTTAAAACGTGCAAATAAACCCTAAGCTATAGGAACCTACAAAACAATGTTAAATAAAACCTGCAAATGGAATACGAATTAGAAAACAAAGCATATTTAAACAACTAAGAAGCAAAAATAACACATGGGAATACCTTCTCTTAGGTGGAAATGGGATACTATGCCCTAGCTCATGGGAGCACCTCTCTTGGTTGGGAAGCAATGGCTCAATGGGGATGGAGATGGAGGATAGGGAGTGTGGGTGGTTTGAGAGGCAAAGGTCTCAAAGCATCCACGGGCAGCATAACAATAGGCAATGGGAGAAGTGTTTTGAGAGTGACCCCCCACCCTCCTTTTATAGCTTTTCCAAGGGGTTTTAGGGTTTTAAGCCCTTGGTCAGGGTTTTAGCCCCTTTTTTGGGCCTTTAGCCCCTTCTTCCCTAACTTTAGCCCCTTTTAGGGTTTTAGCCCATTTTTTAGGGCTTTAGCTCCTAGGGGGCTATTTTGGGCTCCTTTTGGGGGGTTTTAGCCCTTTTTCTTCATCCTTAGGCTATTTGGAGGTGTGGGGGTCTATTGGAGGGTCTTATGGAGTGATATGAGGGTTGTGAGATGGTGTCCTTGGGTGGTGTAGGCCATTCAGAGCTATGTGGGGGATTTTTGGGTTAACAGATTGCCCCCTAATGTGTGAGGGCAAGAGCTCAATGTATGGCTGACGGACATCATAGGATTTGCTATGTAGAGGTGGTGCTTCTGGGAACGGGGCATGGTGGATTTTGGTTTTTGTATTAATTTGGTTCCCATCAATGGGTGAGATACAATAAATGTGTGACGTGTATATGGATGAGGCGGGCATCCCCATGCTCGTGACAATGTCAAAAGAATCATTTGATTTAAGCTCTAAAATACAAGACCCGATCATATACAATTGATGTTACAATGATGGTTGCCACCATGTGAGGCTGAATACAATACTAATCTAGTATATTGGACCCATGGCATTCTCATGGAATGCTATATTTTCATGACTGACGGTCTGCTGGATCTAGTACATAGCTGTGTGGACTTGCTAATTGAGAATCAGAGTCCCTATGGTACAAGTATGCTGTATGAATCATAAAGGTATATTGAAGCACTGCTGGGGATTTTGAACACTGTCTCCAATGCAACCCGGAAATCACAAGGGACATAACCTGTTTAGGTCCCTTGAGTGGACTCACCAATGTGCTAGATTCAGGTGACATCCAAGGTCTTTGACCAAATACTATGTGGAACAAACCCTGTACTAATCTCAATGATGCGGTGATGGGGTTGAAGTCAAGCACGTGAGAAACAACCATCCCTAGAGGCACTGACTCCTCTCAAGTGGTCCAAGGAACTCATCAATGAGGTTAATGAAACCAACGTACAAGGACCTCTGGCTCTGGAATATGTGTGTTGGTGTCGACGGAGGGGGACCTGCCCCTAGTCAAGGAAATGATGTTTCCTTGACTAGGAGCATGAGGGATAACCGAAAGGTGTGAAGCAATATATGGAATGACTCACTAAATTGGGGGGGAGGGGAGGGAAGGGAAAGAACTGAACAGGAGCAAGGGGGAGTGGGAGACTCAAACTTCCTTTGTTCAGAGTATGATGACAAGGTGGACCAGGCATCAAATGAAACTTGACTCAAGGGAATGGGATCATAGCTGTAATACCGGGAATGTCGTTGCAGATGGGAAATACTTGGAGGAGGTGGACACTTTTGATACTGATGGGATCCAAGGAAGACACATTGCAGAGTACTTTGAACAAAGGCGACCCAATGTGGGGATGTTTCCAAACTGTTTTTTGTGGGGTGGTGTATAGGGACACCATTGTGGTACGATCACGTGGATTTTTGGCGAGCCTGAGAAGGTAAATGCTCGATGGTGCTTTCAATTTTAGAGAGTCTGAAAGCATGAAGAAGACTCTAGTGGGGGATCTTTTTTGTTGGTAGTCTCCTGTACCCAAAAAAGGATAAAAGTATACATAGGAGAGCTTTCCCATCCTGTAGGGGATGGGAGACTTCTTTACTGTTGGTAGTCCAATCAGGCTGAAAAAGGTTAAACTTGTACTGACTGGACGGTCATTCAAATAATTTTACGAGCATGAACAAAACCAAGTTTTCTTGGTGATCTTTTCTTGTTGAAATGGTTGGAAAAGAACTTAACGACAACCGATGGTGAGTTTTTTTGTAAAGTGCGGCCCCTCTACCCGAGAAAGCATAAAAGTATGCAGAGGGGAACAGTCTAGGCTTGAGTGTACCAAGGATGTCCTTTTCATTAAATGTTCTACATGGTCTGCAAAAGGAGGTAAACGAGACGATGTAGACACCCTTTCCTATACTTTAGAGAGCGGGAAAGGAAGCAGCTGCGCTCAGCGATATTTTCATTGTTTTAAGGAGTGAGAAAAGAGCTTAAATGGAAGTCCAATGTGGTCAACTGATTGTGGTGGCACATGCGATGCCCTATGTTGGGATGGTGGACAGAGGTCCAAAGGTCATCTACGCAGTATGGATGGAGTAGATGGTTCTCAAACATATCAATACATGTGTGGGATAGATCGTGGTAGAGGCACGCAAACCAAGGTGGCTCTCGGATAGAGGTCAGGAGAGCATGTGTGTGTCTTGTGGTGGATGAACTTGACCACATGCAATATGAGTACAAGTCCAAAGGCATTTATATGCCAAATATGTGTAAGAAAAATAAATTGTTTTGTGGATGATAGTCCAGACGTCCGCGTGATGTGCGGTGAATGGAAAAGACAACTATGTGTTAAAAATGCAAAATAAAAGCTAAAATTACAGTCCTTAATGGGTGGCGGCCCGAGAACCCGCATGAGTAGTGATAGGCAAGTGTGATACAAGTACAGGTCCATAGACACTTGCATCATCATGTCATGGCTCGTAAATTGAGGTGACTTGTGGGAAATGGTGTCGAAATTGTTTTATTAAACATGAGACAATGGTCTCATTAGGAGATAGAAATTTGGGCCTGGAGGTGTGAGAGGTGTCTCGAACCAGTTCCAAGTGACTTTGGATTAGCAGCTAATGGTGCTGCTGCTAACTTGTGCTAATAACATTGAAAAATAAGAAAATAAAACAAATCGACTCATTGGTGATGTTAAGCATAAAATCTCTTGAGGTAGAGCCCATTGCGGGGGTTTTCCAAGAGTTGTCCATCAAATTCAACAAAGAGGTATGCCCCCTTGCCAAGATGAAGGTCAGTGGCAAGGCGAGGTGATGGAATCTGGTCTTTTATGGGAAGAAATGATTCCATACTATGGTTTAAAGGGAATGGGGTAAAACCAGAGGAAAACTTATTGATTTCTTCGTCATTGCATAAGTGGTGCCAGGATAGATTAGGTGGATCTTCCACAGCCGACGAGATGAAAGGGAAAATGGTGCTAGAGACCATGTAAATGGTATTGGTTGTGGTTGTTGTGGCCTTGCCCCCAGTCTCTGTTGGAGGAAGAGGGGTAGGCCTGGAGATAAGAGGAGTCTTTGATGGACTTGGAGGTAGGTGCCACATCATCTCAATTGGATGGACATGAGTCAACACATCCTAGGGACTTAGAGGTAGGGTATGTGGTACAAGGTACCACACAGGATCTCCCAGTGTGAAATCTTGTAGATTGCGGGTTTCCAAGATAGATTTACTCACAATCCTGGATGGTAGGAAAAGGAAAAGGAAAATAATAAGAAAAAAGATCGTGTTGATTGGGAATGAACCCCATTGTTTCCCTAGTAAATGAGGTTGAGGTTGCAACTGAGGTTGCGTAGGTGGCTGGGGAAACAATGGAAGAGACAGGTTTGATGGACTATCGGTGATGGTGGAGACAAGAGGGTCTACAGAAATGGACATCATGTAGATGGACATGGTGTCTGAAGAAGGAGGTGGTGGGTGAACTTCTTCAATCAAGGTGATCTTAGACTCAAGGGAATGGTGACGGAGGTCAGTAAGGGCCATTCAAAATTTGGGCAAGTCTTGGCAATGGTGGGAGTAATGTCCATACAAGCCACAAAGGGCGCAAGCATGGTTTGTCCTCAATGCCTTGTTCCTAATTATTGGCACAGTTAGGAGTTCAAGCATGGGGAGGTTTTTGTTTGTATCCATGGCATCGAAATGCGCATGGATTATTGGGATTTTAGGGCAATTCTGAGTTGGATGGCCCTGTTGCTCGCAGACGGTGCAAGGCGGGACTTATTACGGTTCTGTGGTGGCTTTGGAATTCTTTCCCTTGGCCCTTTTTGGGTGGGGCAGTGTGGGTGCGGGTGCGATGGTTGGCTTTTGGGAGCCGGGTGGAGGTTGAGACTCGACCGTAATGGGTTGTACGGGGGTTAAGACCACCTGGGGCATTGGTGGTTGAGCTGGTGGGTCAAGGTACCACACCGAAATTCCCAATGTAAAGTTGGGTGGGGTTAAGGTGGCCATTACCGGTTTGCTCATGACACCAGGTGGGGGAAAGAGGAAGGGAATCGTATGGACTAGAGATGAGCCTAGATAACTACCAGCTAGTTGCATGTGGGTATGTGGTTGTGGTTGCGGCTGCGCATAATGCTACTGCTACGAGTGAGGTTGCGGCTGCTATTGGTGTTATGGCTGCGGATGATGTTGTGGTTGTGGTTGTGGTTGGGGTTGTGGCTGCGGTTGTTGTTTGGGTGTAGCGGTGCTGGATGAGACCATGCACAAGTTTGCAGTTTCATTTTGTGTCAATGGTGGTGACACTAACCAGAAAGGAGCCGTCATGATGGGATCGGTAAACAACCCAAGGCCCACATTAAACGATGGGGAGGTTGGTGTGTTTTCAACCACAGTGTTGGTTGCAGGGATGGTGTTAGCGTGTGTGGTCACCACTTGTAGCTCAATGGTGGTGATGGTAGGGATAACATTGGCAAGCACTGTTAACCCTTGTGGATCATGATAGGTGAGCTGGTCAACCATCATAATCTTCCCTTCATGGGGGAACATGATGAGATGGAAGACAGTTAACACGATGGCTCACATGGCATACATGTAACTCCTCTCGAGGAGGAGGTTGTAGTCTAGTTGAGCATTGACGACTTCGGTGTCAATCAAGACTGTCTTCCTAGCTAACGTGATGGGGACATGAGGGAGGATTCCTTGGGATTTAGTGGGATGTCCATCATAAGCCCACAGAGTCATGGAGAACGGTTGCAGAATTGGTGATACAAGCTTTTGCTAAACCAAGGTAGACATGACACACGTGGATGCCCCTCATCCACTATGCATCGATGCACAACCAAATTCTGAATGGACACCGGGATTTGAAAGGTGATAGTGGAGGGCATACGCGGTTCCCATTCTCCATGTCAAAGGTGATTATCTTGGAGTTGGAGGGGTCTATTGCCCCTAGGGTGGCTAGAAAGGCTTTTCGCTGCATTGGGAATGTTTTGAGTACCTCAAGAGCAGACATGGTGGTTGGCATTTGGGCCAAATCATCCACAATGTCATAGCTGACTGCATCTCTAGCTGTGGCATTATTGGCAACTCTGCATATGGGGGGGCATGGGAATGGGGGTAACTCAAGAGGCAAGTTGACCGTCTCAGATGTGGATGCTGCTAATGATTCAGTAGGTTTGGTGGTGGTACCGTACTGATTCTGTCTGGTTTGCAAGTTGACCTCTTTAGTCGTCATGGCTAGCAGGTGGTGAACACCTGTTTCAGTCATGGGAGGTTCCCCCGGAGCATTGGGATTGGGTTGGGGAGGGGGTTCAGTTGCCACCAATCCTTGGACTGGTAGTGGGTTTTGAAGCACCATAGGGGGAGGCCGTTGAGGTGCCAGGTTGGGTTGTGCTTGGTTTGTATCATTGGCATCCTGTTGGGCCTCATTTCGAATGGCCTGCTTCGCATGACCCATGAAGGGACACTCGAATGTGTAGTGCCCATAGACCTCATAGAGTGTACATGGTTGGTTTGTACACAACAGGGCATTGCATCTTGGTGCATTTGGTCATGGGGGGTTCTGGGCTGGCTGGTTTGCTGCGGCATTGTTGGGAGGGTTCAGTTGTTGACCTCCTCCCTGTGGTTTCTTATTTCCTTGGTTGCAGGGCCAATTGTTCCTAGCTTGCCCTTGTTTATTGTTGGGGGCAAGCTGGTTGGGACAGTTTTGCTGTGCGAACACTTGTCCCAACGGAGCGGGTGGAGTGGGGGTGGGGGCTTGAACTGGTTGCACTGGTGGTGCATAGTATATTTGTGGGGGTGGAAATGCCACAAATGTGGGCATTTTCCCCACATACTACTATGTTGGCCAAGCCATGGCCTGAGTCTGCTGTGGTGGCCCAGGTTGTGTATAGGAAGTTGTTGCTCCGGACTGGGACATCATTATTGCGTAGTCTAGAGCTTGGTTTTGGTAAGAAACACAAGCAGTGTTGCTTGGTTGTGGTGTAACAGTAGGTGATGTCGGTCGAAGCTATGGCAGTTGGGAGACTGATCCTATGATGCCGTCCGCAGCATGGGATGCCCCCGGTGCATCACGGTATGAGGTACTTGGACAAGGGGCGTCTGGAATGATGGTATATAGGTATCCGGACTGAGCATAGATGAGGTCAAATTGTTGGGCCTTCAATATGGCCTCTTCTTTGGATTGAGGAAGTTCGGATGTAATGTCCTTTGCTATGGGCGGGAGCAAGGTCTTAAGGAACCAATCCAAGAAGATCATGTCATCAAGTTGGATTTTGCATAGGCTACAGCATTGTCGCCACTCATGGATATGGTCAGTTATGTGAGTGGCAGTGCTTTGATGGCAGGACAGCAGGATCTCCACCCCCTCATCATATCTGATAGGGAGTTGGAAATACTGTAGGAACATGAAGGCTAGGGAGTTTAAGTTTGGATACTTGGCTTGCGGCAGCTCAATGTACCATTTGGCTGCAGCACCTGTAAGGGTGCGTTGGAACAACCTCAGCCTGAAGGAATCGTCTACGATGTTGTTGGATGAGCACCATAGATGGAATTCCATTATGTGGTTTTGGGGACATTCCCCTGCTTTGCCTTCAAGATTGGGGATGTCTGATGGCAGCTTAGTTGGAATTGGAGGCCAAAAAGCTTGATGGTGGATGGGGTTGTTTGTTAATCTAGACAAGTTAGGAAATTTTAGATGAGCCATGGAGGGCAGATTTGACCCCAGGTTGATGTGGGATGGTGCTAGGATGGTGGTGGGGTTTGCAGGTGTGTAGTGCATCTGCATAAATGGGGGTACTTGCAGTGGCACCATTGTGGATGGGCCAATGCCCCCAAGTGTTGTGGGTGGGACAATATGAGTGGTGGGGACATTGGCCCCATGTATGACAGTAGGGGAAATGTAAGTGGATGGTCCATTTCCCCCTATGTGGCAGGAGGGACAGTGTGCATGGAGGGACCACTTCCCCCATGTGTTGCAAGTGGGCCAGCTTGGCTGGTCACTACAGGTGGTGGCAGTTGACTGATGACAGTCTGCATGACTATGCTTGGGCCACTCACCAGGTTGTGGGTAACGGGTTGTGATGTGGACATGGGTCCACTTGCTAAGGTTAGGCTGAAAAATGGATCCGTATTTGTCTTAGCCATGGGGCTAGATGGATCGGTGTGGAGGTCTGGTTCAGACTGATATGGGTCTGAATCAAAATCAAAGGCTGTGTGGGAGATTGTTGAGAATGGCTTTAACGATGCCGATCGAGTGTTCTGCATGGTGGTGATTCGCCTCTCAGGCGTGAGGAAGAGTGTGGGGGATCAATTGTGTTTGATTTTATGTGTGAAACTGGTGGTAATGAGATTTTTACCCTAGTTTCAGTGGCTTCCTATTTTCTACAGGTGGTCACTCAGCCACCAAGACTTCTAGAAGACAGTGCTTGGCTTGTTCCTCACAGGTATTTCTACTCAATCGGAAGGGGTCATTGCCCGTTTCGCTTGGCAATTCCTCTCAACAGCCAGCTACTTTGGGGTTCATGTGGTACTCCTCACAATGAGTTTCTGGGCAGAGCCCAAGTACTTCCCATAGTTGAAGCAGTCAGGGACTTATGTCCTCAAAAACTACAGATTTGTTTGTACTTAGTGTAAATTAGTAAATTTTAAGGCTCACTCAATGTCATGAACTGAGTTGGGTTAATTAGTTGGTATGGTGTATTTGTTTGTTTGTTTTCCTGGTACTTGGTTGTTGCAAATGGTTTATGAATTCATCATGGTAGAGTTCATATGGTTGTGTATGCATGCATTGAATAATGAACAGAGATTGTGAACAAAGACAATGATTAACCTTGAATGTTTGCTGGCTTAACTAGATGTCTACATCTCATTGATATTCCTCTTCAACCAAGAGAAGTTGTTGGGCTCTCAACACAATGGGACTAATCCCACCCATAAATCCTTAGGTCACCTCCCGGATGCAAGGTTCATCAATAGGGAGGATTCTTAGCACCGTGAGAATCCCTCCTTCTCTACCCCCTCTACCTTCCAGGTCACCCGGTTTTAATGGTTTGGAACAATATAGTGGAGTGCCTAGATCTATACAAGCTTGCCCTTCGTCGTATCCCAAAATACCCCAGAGGGTGATGACTGGGTAGAGGAGGAAGGGGAAGCAATATGGTTGATTTTAGGTTGATTTTAGTCAGGCTAGGTTCATTTTATTAAGCCATTAGCATTTACTCGACATTTACACATTGTTCATGAAATAAAGTGCTGAAAATAAAAGCAAAAATTGAAATTAACTTGTAGTGGTGTACAGAGGCGGTTGGGCCACACTAACAGTCCTCTGAAATTGAAATTTACTGTCTATTAAACTTAAATTGAAATTCTGTT
This sequence comes from Pseudotsuga menziesii, assembly GCA_001517045.1. Classification (NCBI taxonomy): domain Eukaryota; kingdom Viridiplantae; phylum Streptophyta; class Pinopsida; order Pinales; family Pinaceae; genus Pseudotsuga; species Pseudotsuga menziesii. Next base: position 64,702 of record LPNX010275061.1, on the reverse strand, counting down.
TGACAGGATGCACATTTCTGATCAAATCTGGCGAGGGGGCTATAAGATTTTTTCAGAAATGAGCGAGGGGGTTGCATTGAATGTAGAAATAGTTGCAGACTGAGTTTCTAGGCTGAAGTCACACTTATCAAGGGATTGTGTGTGCCCTAGGCGCACCTGTTTTCCCATTAAGTGTGCCTCAGTCTCACCGTTTGCCCCAATATGAGCGCCCTGCTCTAGATTGGGGTTTTTTTATGAGACGGAGTCAGATCTAGCTGATAGTAACTAGTACTATGGTCAAGCTGACTTGGTTTAGCCTAGCAGAGGCTTCAGCAATGCTTAAAACCAGAAACAAACAGAATCTAAGATGGATTTAACATGAAATTTCTGAAAAACTAGGGAAATTTTTTTAAAAAACTTGAAAATAAAAATTTTGGACCAGGGATCCTATGGGATCGACCTGGTATGGTTTCCAGTTCTGTAGCAAGGATTTCTCCCTACTACAGGGGTAGGAATGGCTCCCTTATGCGTATAGGGCACAAGGGTAGGTTCCTACTAATGGTGAAAATGCAAAAAAACAAAACGGAAATAACAGAAGCAGAATAGTAAACTAATCTAAGGACTAAGAACAGAAAACTGGCTAGGCTGTAAGCTAAGAACAAAACAGAAAGAAGGAGCTGAAGCACTGGTGAACCCCTCTGCAAAAAATGGGTTAGGGTTCTGCCTCCTTAAAACCTCCAAATAAACCCTAAGCTACAGGAACCTACAAAACAATGTTAAGTAAAACCTGCAAATGGAATACAAGTTAGAAAACAAAGCATATTTAAACAACTAAGAAGGAAAAATAACACATGGGTATACCTTCTCTTGGGTGGAAATGGGCCACCGTGCCCTAGCTCATGGGAGCACCTCTCTTAGTTGGGGAGCAATGGATCAATGGGGATGGAGATGGAGGAGAGGGAGTGTGGGTGGTTTGAGAGGTAAAGGTCTCAAAGCATCCACGGGCAGCATAACAATAGGTAATGGGAGAAGTGTTTTGAGAGTGACCCCCCACCCTCCTTTTATAGCTTTTCTAAGGGGTTTTAGGGTTTTAAGCCCTTGGTCAGGGTTTTAGCCCCTTTTTTGGGCCTTTAGCCCCTTCCACCCTAACTTTATCCCCTTTTAAGGTTTTAGCCCCTTTTTGAGGGCTTTAGCTCCTAGGGGGCTATTTTGGGCTCCTTTTTAGGGTTGTTAGCCCTTTTTCTTCATCCTTAGGCTATTTGGAGGTGTGGGGGTCTATTGGAGGGTCTTATGGAGTGATATGAGGGTTGTGAGATGGTGTCCTTGGGTGGTGTAGGCCATTGAGAACTATGTGGGCAATTTTTGGGTTGACACTCCTTAGTCAATTTTATTGCATTTTGCATTAATACACTATGGTTTTGGACATAGGGTGCTTAGTTGGACCAATAACCAATTAAATTGGTGCATTCACACCCACATGAGCAGTACATATTAGTCAACCATCCACATGTGCACCCTCATCATTTCTGGTGTGCTCCCATTCATTGAATGTGGATATTTTGGTTGACTAGGAGCGCTAGAGGTTGATTTTGTCCAATTTTCGGTTGATTTGGTACATTTAATGCCACCTAGAGCCTCTAACCCACCTATTTTTCCACACCCACACATAACAATGTTTTATGATGACCCCATGTCACCTCATCCACATCCACACAGAGATTCATGGCCATTTGGGCTGATTTGGAGTGTGATTGGCCCACCTAGGGGGCATTGAGGCCAATTTGGCAAAGTTCAATTGTACAGTCACAATTGGATTCCTAAGCCTCAAGAAACACTTTTGATGTAATATAAACCTATTAATAACATGTTTTTATGTTAGACAGTCAAAATATAGCCTGGTTTGGTTCACATTGCATGTGTAAATTGATTCTCATTTAATGGTTTTTTGTTGGTTTTGCAACAAATTCGATTTGTGAGTTTATCTAAGGATCCTAGATCTTCCTGTAGATCAAAATTATCACATGGTATCATATCTAAGTGGATTTTATTGAGTTGCAGATCAATCCAGAACATTTTGAGCTTCGTTTTTAGATAAATTCCAGATAAAATTGAGTTGTTTTTGCAAGACATTCGGCAATTTCATCACCATTAGCGCAGATAGAAATGGAAGCTACCCAAATCTTGCTAAAACATTTCAACTCATTTTATTGGAAGATAGATACGGTGATTCAATTGACATCCAAAGTTCTCTACAATGTTACCATAGGAACAGAGGTGGAGCCAAACTCAGCTCTAGAGAAAGCCAAGTACTTCAACAGATTGGATGAAGCATATGGATTGTTATGCCTGAGTATATCAAGAGATATTTTGTTCCACATACATATTTTAACCACCCCCTATGAATTCTGGGTAAAACTAAAGACACTCTTTAGGAAAACTGATGAACTAAGAGGACACCATCTTGAGAACAAGCTCATCAGCCTGAGCCCAGCGCACTTTGACACTATCCAGGACTTCTTCACCAAGTTTAAGTTACTTGTGTTGTAGCTAAAGCAATGTGGCATTGAGAAGAAAGAGGAACAGTTGATTCTATCCATCCTTTTGAAGTTGGGGCCATAATTCTCAGTCTTTGTCATCACATTCCATTCTGGCAAGTTAACAATTCGAAATTGGAAAATTCCAAGTTTAGCCAGCTTCATGGAATCCTTCACTTAGGAGCAGTAAAATCTAGTCCAAATGGGAACCATCAAGGCTAAGGATCAATCCTTGGCCATTGGAGTTTCAAATTACTCCAAGGGAAATCCCAAGGAAAATAATTTGAAGCTGCCAGAGAAGAAGAAACCAGAAAACAAAAATCCAGTGATGGGGGTTCGAATCCTCCCAAGGAGAAGGAAAATAAGGGAAAAGAGAATACCAAATGCACCTATTTCCACAAGGGATGGCATCCATAAATATCATGCATGAAGAAAACTATTGAACACATGGGGAAGCTGCTGGAGAAGAACAACATCTTAGTCCCAGACAACGCAAGGAAGAAGGATGGAACCTCTAGTTCAGATGGAAAGGAGAAAGGTCATGATTTGGTTGCAGGTTCCTCTAATTCCTCATATTTCATCATTGGTTTAGGGGATTATAGACACATGGTAGCCACAAGATATCTCTTCTCGTCCATGCATTCGAATGATGGCCCAAAATTTTGAATGGGGGATGATTCAAAAATCCAGACCAAGAGGATTGGTAGGATTGATTTAGAGCATGGTTTTTTCAGTGATGTGTTGTATATACCAGATCTTGCAGCAAATTTGTTTTCAGTCTATAAAATGACCCATACATGAGAGGAAAAAAGAGTGAAATTCACTCCATACATGGTAGAGATTGCATAAATATTATCAAACCAAGTCATTGCAATTGGGTATGTAGACCACCGTGAGATGATGTACAAGTTTTCAAACTTCCTCCCCACTTCCAATGACCAATATTCTCTCACATGCCAATGAGACTTCCAAGATTTGGAATGAGAGTTTGGGTCACATGAATTACAAATACCTCCAAGCACTACACAAAGAAGAGATGGTGGAAGGACTTCCACAAATCAAATCATCAAATGGAGCATGCATTGGGTGTGTAGTTGGGAAGCATCCAGAGCGAAGATATTAGAAGGGGATGGAAAGGAGAGCCACACAACCATTAGGATTGGTACATTCAGATCTGATTGGTCCTCTTCCCAATCCATCATATGGTGGAGCAAGGTATGTACTTACATTTATTAATGATTACTCGAGATTCTGTTGGGTGTACTTCCTCAAATTAAAGTCTGAAGTTTTTGAACAATTGAAGATTTTGAAGGAATTGGTAGAATATTAAAGTGGGAATAATATTAAGATCCTTAGGACTGATAATGGGAATGAGTATGTCAACAAGAACCTACATAAACGTTCTGAGGAGTGTGGCATACAAATGCAACACTCAACTCTCTACACACCACAACAAAATGGTGTGGCGAAGAGGAAGAATAGATCTCTCAAGGAGATGGCCACTTGCATGATTTAAGCAAGGGATCTAAGTCCCAAGCTATGGGATGAGGCCATTAATTTTTCTGAACACATACAAAATAGAGTCTTCCACATATCAGTAAAAGGAAAGATTCCCTACGAGGATTGGTTTGGCAATAAACCAAATGTCTCAAATTTCAGGATTTTTGGATCTAGAGCATGGGCTCAAATCCCTTCTGAAAAGAGGAAGGCCTTGCTGCCACAAAGCAAGGAGTGAATCATGGTTGGTTATGGTGAGGATGAAAAAGGTTAAAAACTCTTTGACACTTCCACACTCAATACATTTGTTGAAATAAGTGTGCAATTCGAAGAGGAACCAATACCAGATTTTGAGCTTGCAGCGGGGGAATGCTCTTCTCCTCAACAATTTGATGATGTAAGTGATGATTCATGCTCTATTTTTTATGATATTCCTGAAGATGATATGTCTGTAGATGATATTGATGTATATGATTCACCATTAAGGACTAAGTGGGCTGAAAAAAATATAAAAATTGCATGGGATTTGGCTGGCAATCCCCAAGAGCCTAGGAAGACTAGATCTCAAACTAGTAATGCTTCCTTTGCTAGTGATAGTGCTCTTAATGAGCACTGTTATATGCTGATTGGATCTGATACACAAACATATGAGAAATATTTTAATGACCCAATATGGAAAACAACATTTAAAGAAGAGTTCAATTCTCTTCAAGAGAATGAGACATGGGAATTGGTTCCCCTTCCTCCCAAGAGAAAGCCCGTTCATGCAAGTGGATCTTCTGAACCAAACTTGCTGCTGATGGTTCAGATGTGAAATACAAATAAATATTAGTTTCTAAGGGCTAATCTCAATTCCATGGTGTTGATTATAACAGGACCTTTGCACCAGTTGCAAACATGGACTCCATAAGACTAGTTCTAGCAATTGTAGCTAGTAAGGGTTGGAAAGTGCACCATATGGATGTCAAAAGTGCATTCCTACATGGTGAGATACAAGAAGAGATATAAAAACTGCAACCTAAATATTTCCAAGAGTATATTTCACTTGTTTTCAGGTTGAATAAATCACTCTATGGACTCAAGCAAGCCCCCATGGCTTGGTATGCTAAAATGGATGCTTTCTTGCTCTCTATTGGCTTCACTAGATGCAGCTCAGATCCTAATGTATATTTGCAGAAACATGATGCTATTTTTCAGGTTATTGTTCTTTATGTTTATGACCTTCTAATTACAGGGAGCTGCACCACTTCAATTGGTTCAATTAAGTCATCTTTACATAGTGAATTTTCCATGACCGTTCTAGGATTGTTAAGGCAATTTTTGGGCTTGGAAATTGATCAAAGTGAAAGGGGAATCATGATGAGTCAAAAAAAGTATGCTTCATACCTGATAAGTAATTTTAACATGTTTGAGTGTAAGGAAGCCAAGTCTCCCTTTCTTTTTGGCATCAAATTGCATGAATTTGGCAATTCTTAATTGGTAGATTTTACACTCTACATGCAACTAGTGGGAAGCTTGCTCTATCTTACACATACAAGACCAGATTTATATTATTATCTAAGTTCTGTATAAATACATATGAACCAGCCACATGAGCTCCATTGGAAGGATGCAAAAAAATTCTTCATTAAGTCCAGGGTACAAAGAATTTCAGGGTGCACTACTCAGCTAGTTCTTCACTTCAACTAGCTGGATTTTCTGATTCAGATTGGGCTAGAGATCCAACTGACATGAAATCAAATTCATATTTTGTTTTTAAGCTTGCTTAAGGTCCCATTTGTTGGTAAAGTAAGAAACAACACACCATTTCACTTTCATTAGCAGAGGCCGAGTATAGGGAAACATCCAATGCAGCTACATAGTGTGTTTGGTTGTAGGGAATTCTTTGGGAATTTGGTGTCACAATTGATTCTCCTACCAACATTTGGGTGGAAAATAAAAGTTCCATAAAAATACATACCGATCTATTTTAGATGCAAAGGAAAAAAACATATTGAGATCCATATGCACTACATCTGGGGCTTAGTGCATGATAGGGTGATTTCACTGCAGTGTTTCCCATCCATTGAGCAAACAACCGACATTTTCACAGAGAATACCTTCACTTACTTGAGATATTTTCTTTGGGTGAGTGATGGATGGTGATTTTATGCTATTTTTTCCAGGTTTCAGCCCCATTCGCATTCTTGATGGAAGGTTTTGTCCCATGTGGTTTTCCTTCTTTTCCTCGATTCATATGGACAAATAAAATTTCTGAATTATGTAATTGAGGTGACTTGAGCCTTTGTTTCCAAGTCCTCTTCCATTTATTGAGATGTACTAATTTTTTGGTTGAGGGAGCATGTTAGAACAGTAATCCAACCCTTTATTACCTTAGTTTAACTCCTTAGTCAATTGTATTTCATTTTGCATTAATACATTATGGTTTTGGACTTAGGATGATTAGTTGGACCAATAACCAGCTAAATTGGTGCATTCACACCCACATGAGTTCTCCATCTCATTAAACCATTCAAATGTGCAACCTCATCATTGATGGTGCACTCCCATTCATTGAATGTGGATAGTTTGGTCGACTAGGAGTGCCAGAGGTTGATTTTGTCCAATTTTGGGCTAATTTGGTGCATTAAATGCCACCTAGAGCCTCTAACCCACCTATTTTTCCACACCCACAAATTAAAAGGTGTTATTATGACCCCATGTCACATCATCTATGTCCACACAGATATTCGTGGCCATTTGGGATGATTTGGATCATGATTGGCCCACCTAGGGGGGATTGAGGACAATTTGGCCAAGTTCATTTGTACATCCACAATTGGATTCCTAAGCCTCATGAAAAACTTGTGATGTAATATAAAACTGTGACTAACATGTTTTTATGTTAGACAGTCAAAATATAACCTGGTTCTGTTCACATTACATGTGTAAATTGCTTCTCATTTAATGGTTTTTTGTTGGTTTTGCACCAAATTCGATTTGTGAGTTTCTATAAGGATACTATATCTTCCTGTAGATAAAAATTGTCACACCATAATTATTCTTCATGATCTTGCAAAACCCCAGGAATGGGATCCCTTCTCTACATGTAGTCCCTCATAATATCCAAATTCCCTTGTAGTACTCTAGTACAAGGGGATAAGAGAATATCACTACTATAAATCTAGGTATTCTGAGGTGAATTCAAATTTATCTCTCAAAATGGAACAATAATCATCAACATCCATTTCCTATGGAAGTTACATCGACATGCATGGAAATTTAGTTAACAACATAATTGTATTTTCCCTTCTCTTTTTCTCCAATTCCTACCAATAATAAGGATAATAAAAATAGTTGTAAGAATAATACTCTAAACTCTTGATTCTCCACATTTTATTTTCATGATACGAACTTTCCATGTGGATCCTCATGAGGAGTCCACTTTTCACCCTTTAATCCCAAGATTAGGTTAATATATCAAGGTTAACTAAGTCATGTCTCTTAATCATGGGTTTATGGACTTTCAATAATTTCACTAATTAAGATTTATAATCAAGGATATAGGAACGAGTTATATAAATCACTAAGGCCTCTCCCATTAGAAACCTTCCAATTACCCCACTTGTGGAATGGTACTCCCCCGTGTTTTCTATGTCCCTATTTATTTGATATTATTAGTTAATGTAAATGATTACAATATATTTGGTCCTCCTATACCTTATAAGTTTACTTCTAACCACTTAATCATAAAATACACATTCACATTATTTGGTGAAAATTGATTATTACATGGTAAACAATTTTCCTATCCAAACAATTCTACCCACTCATGAATACAATGAAAATACTTGCATAAAATTAAGGAATGATTTTCCTTCCAAAATTTTTTACCCACTTGTGAATGAAAATATTAACAAAAAGTTTGGATAGTATTTTCCCATCCCAATTGTTAATCCCATTGATTAATGTAATGGAAAGCATATGAAATATATACTTAAGTATTTTCCAATTCAAATCATTGTTCCCATACAAAAGTACCTTCTAAAATGGAATGGAATTCCTAACATTAATTTACCTTTCCACTTTGATCTTCCCACATACCAAATTCAATAAACAAAGATGTTATTCTGAACTTGGATTTTCCATTCTTTTTTATTTACCAAAGGATAAATTCAAAGAAAAAATATTATTAATTTTTGGAATATATTTTCCGTTGCAAATCAATTTATTTAAACATAAAATCAATGTCAAAGAAATTCCAAATTCGGTCAGTGAATTTCCCATCCAAATTTTCCCATGTATACCTATAATGCAAATGATTACCAATTTTGAGAATTGATTTGTCCCATATGAATCCTAAACAAAAGGAAATTATAATATTGGGCATCAATTTAACCATGCATATTTACAATGAAAAGAAAATGCTAGTTTTAGGCATCAAATAAGCCTCATTTTCCATACTTGGGTACAAAATCACATTCACAATAATGTAGTGAAAAGTTGAAATAAAATCCACATAGAGACACACCTATATAAAGGGGCTTGAATTTCATAGCTAAAAATCCATAACATCTAAGTTATACAAATTAAAATCACAAGAAAAATAAATGACTTTTATGAGTGAGAAGCTACCAAATTCCAATTGAATTACTTCCCATTACAAGTCTTTGAAATTTATCACACATGCACAAATATTTTCCTTCTTAGTCTTAGATTCACATACCCTTCAACCACAAATTTTGAATATATCCTTTCCAAGAATACATTCTCTCAATATCAACATCTAGCATAAACGTGAAATTATGATTCACAACAAGATATAGAAGCTAATAGAATCCTCGCAACAAAGGAATTTGACAATACATGAAGAAAATAGTGTAAACAAGAAAAATTAACACATACAGGTGGTGCCAATAACTGAGTTTTCTATTACAGTACAACATGTAAACATATTCAGAACATGATTATATTAGATTAGGGGAAAACCACTATCCTTTGGATGAAAATTGGTGGCATACATGTGGAAGGATTAGATTGGACCTAAAACCCCCCTAGGTGGACCAATAAGCTCCAAAGCCACCTAAAATAGTCATGAATGGACATACAAATTTTTGGGAAGCATGCTTGGTCATAAATAAGGGTAGTATAGGAATACTAGAGTTCATGGGGAGTGGGAGTGTCTCTAGGAAGCAATAAATGGTCCAAAATAGACAAAAACACTAAAAAACAATGCATGGGCACCTCTGGTCAAACTAGATCCATGATTTGAGTTTTAGTGCCCCAAGAGACCAAAGTGTCATTAATGAGGGCACATGTGCTCCTGAATGATCAAAATGTGGGCATTGGTTGCATTTAATGGTTTGCAACCCCCAATTACCATAGGAATCCAACATAACCAATGTTTGGACTATGAAACATAAGAGAAAAAGAATGTGACTATGTTCCTAGGTGGTATGTAGCTATGGTACTAAGTGATATGTTTTTCTAGTAATAAATTTCACAATACAAAACATATTTCTACAAAATTTATGGAAAAGTTAAGATACCACACTATCTTTCTACCATTATTTCCCTTCAAGAATTCAATTTTTCTAAGAATTTTAACCTAAATGTCAATCCATAGTTGGAAACAAGGTTATAATCAAAATATCATGGAAAAAATAGGAATTCTTTTAAAATACATGAGCTAAAAGCTTTGATTTCCCCATAAACACTTAAACCAATTAAAACATAACAATATCATAATTAATCAAATAAATAATCCAAAAAGCTTTGATTTCCCCATAAACACATAAACCAATTAAAACATAACAATATCATAATTAATCAAATAAATAATCCAAAAACACCAATATACCTAACTGATAGATTTGAATTCTAGTTTCTAAGTTATTTCCCAATGTTATCCTTTACAACTCAAATTTTGGAAAATCATTTTCCATCCTACCATAACAAGAGAAAACTCCTTTCCCTTGGACCTTGAAGTTGTGTGAAAAATAATAAATGCGTAAAATAACAAGTAGGATATACACTAGCTTCAATGATCACATGCATTGTATTGGTATGCAAGAACATCACCTCTAATAAGGAGATCAAACAATAAACTAGATTATGCCAATACATAGATATCAATGGTCATGTCAAAACTTTCAAGGTGTCTTTTGGTGGAATTTCAATAAAACATAGATAGGTTCTGTAAACACATAGAAGGCCTCATTATTTATTGGAAAAATGAGTACTTCAACCTAGTTCTAGTAATTATTTTCCTAAATTTTAAATAATGAATTATCACCCACTAAGGGACAAGGAAAAGGATTTAGTATTTTTTCTTATTTTACTAAAAAATGTTTATTCACCACTACCTAGGTGTTATCATGATAATTTTTCCTACATTGTTAAGTTCACTTTAAATTTAATTTCTCACTTTCATTACAATTTGAATATTTTCAAATTAATAGTCAGTCATGGGTATATTTTTTACTCAACTAATGTAGCCATATAATCATATTAATTTTACCTAGGTACAACCTTGGATATGGTGAAGGTATGATCCTCATGAGGGAATAGGGACTTTGTGTCCTTATTCAACCCCCCCCAATATAAACTTGAATAATGTCTCCTCCTGCAGTCAAAATTCCTAGGGTAGTCATGTTATCTCTACCCCTTAATAGACATGTCTTATCTATTACCTAGATCATGCATATCCTTTATGAGACTACATATCTCTCACTAGGATTGTATAGGAATTCCACATCTATCCCTCATATCATATTCATATGCCATAGGAATTTGGTGCATCACACAACCATGATATAATGAGATATAAATACTTTCCCCATGTCCTTCGCATATCATGAACACACATCAAGTACAATTGCTTAATGCAACAACAATAATTATAATAAAGTGGAATAGTAAAACTGGTTACCCATTATAAGGTCTGCATACTATTGCTCCCATCCCAAATTCCATCTATATGCAAACAAATATCATCATTCTAGGTGATAGTTGATTGTATAACATATATCCCTAAGGGTGTGGTAGCATTCCCACCTAGTTCAGAGTAGCATGAAGGCTAATTGTGTTTTCTCTTCTCCACTTGGATTACCGATAACTAAGTAGTGATCACTAATCCCACCTTGTTGGTCGGAGGGGAAGCTCAGAGATTCCTATCATTAGCTGACTAGACTCAATAGAATAATCAATTTCCTTTCCTTCCATCAATCCCTCCATTGAATAGGTGTATTCAAGTGTATGGTCCATCATTCCCTCTATCTCATTGACAAACAAGAAGGAACATTTGAAAGATCTAACTTGGCTTAGTATGATGTGAATGTTAGCTTAGCTTATCCTATTTCCCCCCATCAGTAGAAGGGATCCAGCTCAACTAATCTACTACCTTGGCTGTGATCATCGTTAACATACATTTATATCATTACAAAGCATTAATCATGTCATACGGATCAACCATATGTTGTTGATAATGTAACTTTGGAAGATATTATTCATTATATTATTTGTATTATTATTATTGTACTTGGTTGTATTTTTAGTGTACCTCCTTTTAGGATGTTTTCCCTCCAATTAAATATGTCATTAATGTAATTGGTAATATAAGAGTCGAGTTAAAACATCCATTGTAATTCGGGGCAATATTCCCCAAGAGAATACGTACAAAATGAATTTTTGAGTCTCCCTAGGAGAATTTATCCCAATAAGGTCCAGAAGTCGGTCTTGTTGGACTAAAAGGTCACACAACTCAAGAATATAAATAGAGAGGCACCATCCCTCATTTGGACACAACAAGTGAAAGGATGTTTGCTCCTAGAGTGAGAAATACAAGTTCACTGGTGAAGAAGAAGAAGAAGAAGAAACATAATACATCTTATCTTTGAGTTTTCTATCTCGGTTTGACATTATACTAAGAGATGAAGCTATACAGAAGAAGTTGTTGGGTTCACCCCTTGTGGTTTCTCAATATAAAATATTTGTGTATTTATTTTGTGTTGTGCTTGTGTATATTTCAATGGTCCTATTACATTAGATTAAAGATCTCATATACTTGAAATAAAGTACAAACAAAAAAAATGGTATTAGATCCACCCAAAAAGAAGGCATTGGGTAGTTGAAATACTGCTACAACTTCATCTGTTAGAGAGTAGGGTTTCATGCTTGAAAACCCTAGAAGGAAAAATATAGTCATCTTGGAATTTTTGATATAACTCATTTTTTGCGAAGGTTCAGAAGATGAAAAATTGAGATGCCTAAGATGAAATATTTATGTACACTTTGTGCAAATTTCATCCTTAGATTTGCTATACTTCAGGAGATATGATCTCTCCAAAGTAGGGTTTCTACCTCTTCCAGAATTCAGTCTTAAATAGGTGAGCTAGGAAGAATTGTTATATCTTGGGATAGAAAGATCCAAATTGAATTTCATAACATATTTTATATAAGGAATGAACTTTAGTTTCTTTGATGTGAGTTTGAGAGTCTAAAGTTGAAACAATGATGTGTGGAAGTCCGTACAAGTTCACTATACTAAACCAATCCATTCACATGTCACGTTGGAAAACGTAGCATAAGTTCCATTTGGTGAATCCAATATTGGTATAACCTATTGGGTTGGAAATAAGAAATATCAATATACGTCATGACAAAGTTTCATACCTTCAGGAGCATAAATTTTGGATATACATTGGAATTAAGACAGGACAATTATGTAGAAGAAATCGAAGAAAACAAGACATCAAATATTTTGTAGTTATGCCCATAGTTTTATGAAAATGAGTGTATTTCTCAACTTTCCTTGAGGAGGAACATATTTATATCCAATAATATATACAATACACCAAGGTTGAAAATTTAAGGTTTCTTGTTGGTAGGGGTTTTGGAACAAGTCAGATGCGCAGCATCGTGAATCTTGCGCAAGAACAAAAGACACCGCGCAAGGGGAGAATATCGCACAGGGAAGAAAATAGAATATTTTGTATATTTTGTGTCACCTTTTTTACTTTTGGCCATGTTTTGTGGATATTTGTCATGATTTTGTAGAATTAGTTAAGAATTATTTAGGAAGTCGTCCAAGTGGACCTTGAATGTAAAGGCGCGAGCCTATAAATAGAAGTAGAACTGCAAGTATCAAGGGTACTAGAGAAAAAAGGGGGAAATTAGAGGACACTCGGTGATTTGTGAACTATTTTGAAGAACTTGTTGTTCTGTGCGGAAGTAATATGACAAGGCGTAAGTTGATCTGAATCCCTGTGTTTTTCTATGTTTTATTTTTTTACTATTTTCTGTGATTCAATTATGAATCTCAAGTAAATATGTGATATGGATCTATGACGTGATGTTTCCTTGTATTAAATAATGTCATTTTGTTAGATCTATTTATGCAACAATATGTTAACTACCATTGTGATTGAGTGATGTCATTTGTTTGAGGATAATGATGAATGTTTCTATGAATGCTAATGAGTAATCAAATCTGTTCATGCCATGCATTGTTGAGTAAATAACTGGATGCACATCTTCCTCTCCTATTATGTGGAAACTTGGTTTCGACAGCTCTCCCTCGAATGCCTCGAGTGATACCTCGTCCGCTCCGCGGGTATTGCTGGATGGGGTAAAACCTGTCTGGGTCGGTGCTCAGGGAGACAGCACTGGTCTAAGGGTCGATCATTAGAGGAAATTTGAGGTCTAAAATGGGCCTCCTAAGGAAAATAATAAAATAATAGCTAAAATAATAAAATAATAGTTATTAATTTTGGAGGAAGAATGAAAAAAACTACTTTTTTTGTTCGTATTTTCGACATATCTCCCTGTGGTTTTACTCAAATTCTGAGCAGAAGATCTCATTGGATGCAGATTTTAATTCCACATCCAACGAGTACCCACACTACATACTTTTGATGGACTCCTCTACCCCAAAAATAAGAAATACCTAAAAAAACGTGATGATGATGTCATCATCATGTTTTTTCAAGTATTTTTTTATTTTTGGGATAGATGGGTCCGTCAAAAGTATGCATTGTGGGTGCTCATTGGATGTGAAATTAAATTCTGCATCCAATGAGCTCTCTTTCTTGGAATTTGAGTAAAAACACACAGAGATATGTCGAAAATACAAACAAAAAAAGTAGTTTTCTTTTATGACAAATATGTCAATTCAACCATTATGGTTGAATCATTTTATTGAAATTCTATTGGTTCCTGAATTCCGACTCACAAAATTTATTGTTGGCACATTTTCTTATAAGGCCCATTTTAGACCCCAAATTTCCTCTAATGAGAGTGGAACCCTTGTCGACCAGGTTTTGTTGGCTGGGTTTGTGCCAACAAATGGTTTCATTGTCGAGGCTGGGTTGCGACTGAGAGGAGGATATGTGGAATTCGAAAAGACCATAAATTCAAGATTGGTTCGACCAAAAGTTATGAGAATTTGTGGGAACGGAGAACTAGAACCTAGGACTAACGATGGATAAGTGGTTGGCAAGGTACATAAACAATGTTCCACGTGAGTATTTTTTCTTTGAATTCCCCATCATACTGTACGATTGGTTGGAGCGATTTACCTATCGTAAGAAAAATTTCCAAGGAGGTGAGCCAACATCCTAGACCCATGAATTGATCCAAGAGTTGTAGGAGACTAACAATAGGGCATCGCGGGTTGTTGAAGTTTTGTTGGATAGTATCTTGGAAGGTTATATCACCGAGATCATGGTTGATACTACCAAGTCCTACATCGAAGTAGAAAGGGAATTTGTCAACAGACCTAGAGGTAGGTTCTTGTTGTCTCTACAATTGTGAGTTAAGATGCTTATCTATGAATGTTGGGGCTTAGCGCAGACCTGGGTTCTTATCCTTAATCTTCACACCAACAAAGAGACCCACAGTGTTGGCCCTTTCGGCAACAACCTACGAACAGGTTGCAGTCTCACCTGAAACAGCTATGGGGTGTCGCAGAATCAGGTTTCTACAGGCAAAAGAGGGATATTACTGTACCTTTAGCCTTAACAAATAATGATCATACAATACAGAGCTTCGACATTCACTTAATTAGCTTTGCGATTTAGATAAACAGACAGTTACTTGCTTAACCCTTAACTGGGAATTCACAGCGAAGTTAGTACTTAACAATATATTTTACTTATCATTCACCTACTTATCAAATGCATAAAATATAACAGGAACAAAATAAACAAGAACCACCACAACACAAGATATACGTGGTTCACCCCCAGTGTAGGGGCTACGTCCACAGAACTGCCTTTATATTCAACTCTTTACAAACAACATAGTTCTGATCTGCGCACTCAACTGCAGATCTTCTCAACAACCCAAAACTACACACTAAGCTGTAGATCCTTTCTTCCAAAATCTTCTGCACACTCAGCTGCAGAGGTCGTCCACGCACTCAGTTGGGACTTTAACCTTCCAAAACCCTCTACACACTTAGCTACATAGGTCATCCACACACTCAGCTAGGAATAAAACTTAAACCCTAAAATAGGCTTTAGCTTCTTTGCATCAAATTATCATCATACGAAAACCTTCAAAAAAATTCTTTTCTCCTTTACATAAGTGCTTATTTATACAAGTGCACTATTACAATACCATGAGCTTAAATCATGGGCTTAAAAACCATGAGTTTAAACCATGGGTTATTTACAAAAAGAGGGGCTTCGACCCAACTCCGAAACCCATAAGACTATTTTGGACCGCAACTCCGCTTACAAGCTTCGCACCAAAACCGCGGAGTTGCCAAAATTAAGGACCTTCAAGGTTGAACCCCAACAGGCCCCTAAGACTCACCAGTGTCCCGTCCTGAGACACTCTGCTGCTTTTCTGGAGGAAGAATCTTGTTGGCGAAGATAGTTAATTGCTTGTTGAGACTGCGCATGATACCTTCGGCTGCTTGCTCCTTCTCCTTTATCTCTTTCACTGTTGCTGTAGATGCTTCGCTGGCCTTCTCCTGTGCAAACACATCATACTCCTTCAAAACTTTGATCTGGTTGTCTGCAGCAGTGCTCAACTTCAAAGCCTCATTAATGAGGGGCTACATAGAGTTCACCAATAGTGTTTCTTTCCTTCTGCACGCCTCAATTTATCGCTGCAGCTCATTGCTATGCTTCACCTTAAGCATCTTCTGCATAGGGGGCAATGTCTTGATTTCCGCTTTGACTGCATCCAGCTCTTTCTATCGCTTCTTGATGGTTTCTTATAGCTTTTCCACTTCTGGGTTGTCTTGTAAGTTTTCCCAGGCCTCTACACTTTCATCTAGGAGCTTTGAGGCACTACTTACAAGATCTAAGATCTTCGTTGCTGAGGCATGAATATCTCTACAGCGTTGTGCCTTGACCTCTGGATGACTTTCAGGAATGATGCAAAGTTGAAGCTCTACAATGTGAGCCTCATGCTCTGCTTTCATCTTCTCTATCTCACTTCAAGACTGTTGTGCATAGTCTTTTAGCTTGGCAATTCTTTGCTCCGGTTCTTCTTCAGCCTGCATGTCGAAATCAGGGAGACTTCGACACGCCTCATCCAATAGTCGTGCCAGTGTAGCCTGCTTGCTTTCTGCTTCCCTCTTCTTCTGCTCAGCTTCTTCCAACTGCACTATGAGGCTCTCACTCTGCTTTGTTGCATTTTCTAACTGCATGTGTGAGTAGCTGTCTCGTTCTCAGATCTCCTTCATGAGTGCCAATTGACAAAGATGTAGCTATGGCATAGACAACTTAGTGTAGTCTATCTCAACCGTCATGCTCATTTGTGATCAAGCTGCTGTGTCAGTTATTATGAGGGCCGCACTTGGGACCTGTCCTCTGTTTCTTCTGGCTGGCCATTGCTGAGTATCTGGCTGCATGCTTGTTGGGGCACTGCTTGCTACAATGCCATTTGCTGTTCTTTCTGCTAACTCCTTCAGTTCTTCAATTTGCTGTGCTACGCCAGTGAGTGCATTAAGGTGCGTAGCTGCAAACTCTGACCATTTGCTAGTTAATAGTTCTGTAGACTTTGTCAGAGCCTAATCAAGCTCTTCAATCATCACAGTAGGCTCTTCAACAATATTCTTGCCCTTCGACGCCTTATTTTTCTTTCTCGGCGAAGGCTTCGTCACTTCTTCTGACTCGAGAGACTTGCACTTATATGGGCGATTAGGGTCTGAGATGGTTTTGACCGATTCTTCTTCTTCTTCTTTTGGTCACTTTTGCTCTGTTGTGATTCATCTTCGCTTTCTTCAAGTGGGTCATTCTACTGTGTCTGGCTAGGACCTACACCCACATCTGTTACTGGGGGAACTGGTATGCTCGGCCTTGTTCCTGTGTCCTTCATCCATTCAGCAGGCCACTCCTTGAATACTGCGAGGATGTCTTCCTTGTTCACCATGTGTGGCAACTTCAATCATTTATTATTGTTATCTGCGTGGGCCTGGATGAAGACATGATGCATGTCAGCCCTGAAATTGGCCACTCCCACATACTGAGAAAATAGCTCATTACTAAGCTACGGTGTCTTCAGAATCTCATATGAAATATTCAGGGTGTAGAAGGCGAACACATAGTTTGTCATCTACTGTAAGGCCTTATCCTGCAAGACCCACAGAGATGCGTACCTTGCTATGCCAGGCATGTGCAGAGGCACATCAACAAACTGTGCCTTGATAGGTTCTCTCCATCCTACCAGTGCAATAAGCACTAACAGCCATGAGTAATGAAAGGGTCTACCTTTCTCCTGCGCATTGCGGACATCTTCAAGGAATTCCTTAGCAATGTACTCTACCCATTTGTCAAATTCTTGTAAAGTTACCTATGGAACCAGAGGCATCTCATCTCTCCTGGATGGTTTGCCTGTCCTCTGACAGATATCACAGCTGTGGCAATACTCTCTTGCATCCTTATGAATCATAGGCCACCACAATCCAGCTGTCAGAATCTTCTGTGCTGTATCTTTTCCTGCATAATGACCTCCTGCTGCTCCAGAATGTGCCTCAGCCAAAATCAATGGCTTTTCATGCTCCAAAACACATCTGCGTAGTATTTCATTTGGTCCCATCTTATATAGCTGTCCTGCTATCAAGGTAAATTCAACTACTCTAACCACTAGCTGCTTCTTCTACTGTGTTTTCATCTCAGAAGGTGCAAACCCTGTAGACAAGTACTGAACAATATCCTGAAAATAGTCATCAACCATTTGGATGGAAAACAATTGGGCATCAGGAAGACCTTCATCCAAACTAATGGGTTCTTCTCCTAACTCGAGCCTCGACAAGTGGTCAGGCCCCAGGTTAAGTCTTCCTGGCTTAACTATGATCTCAAAATCATACTCCTGAAACAAAATTAGCCATCTGCATATCCTTCCACCTAACATAGTTTTGTTAACCAAATACTTCAAAGTAGAATAGTTTGTAAACATCTTAAAATGAGATCCTAACAAATAATGTCGAAATTTCTGCAAAGCATAGACCATAGCTAGACCTTCTTGTTCTGTCGTAGTATAATTCTTTTCTGCTGTGGACAATTTTCTACTTGCAAAAGCAATAGGGTGATCAATATTACCTTCACCTGACTGAGCCAATACTACACCTAAAGCAATGGAAGATGCATCAACATGAACATGAAACTCCTTATTCCAGTCAGGGAATACTAAGATAGGGGTAGTTACCATCTTTTATTTCAAAATATCCAAGCTTTCCTGACATTCGGGTGTCCATTCAAACTTAATGTCTTTCTTTAATTTCCTTTCCATAGGGGCTGTGATCTAAGCATATCCTTTAATGAATTTCCTGTAATATCCAGTATGACCAAGCGTAGTGCAAAGTTGCTTAATAGACTTCGGAGGTGGTAAGTTCACAATAATGGCTATCTTTGTAGGATCCACCATCAATCCTTGCTTGCATACAATGTGACCTAGCAGAATTCCAAAGGGTGCACAAAAGATACACTTCTTCAAGTTTAATGAAATATGATGTTGTCTACACTTGTCCAGCATAAGTCTTAAACTGGCTATATGATCTTTCAGTAAACCAAAGATATTCCAATCATCAAAGTACACTTCCAAGAACTTATGAATAAATTCCTTAAATGCAAATATAACTACTCTGGAAAAAATAGCAGGTGCATTCTTCAATCCAAAGGGCATAACAGTATACTAAAAAGATCCCATTTCTGTAGCGAAGGTTGTTTTATGTCGATCCTCTAGAGAAATTCTAATCTGATGGTAACCTGAAAATCCATCAGTGAAAGAATACACTTCTTGACCTTCGGCATTGTCTAAAACTTCATCTGTAAAGGGAGTAGGAAAAGGGTCATGTAAACAGGCATCATTCAGCTTCCTCAGATCAACACATATTCTGATTTCTCCCTTGGTCTTCTTTTCTTGTACCACCATAGGGATTACCCATTCGGACTCTTCGACAGGATCAATGATTCCTGCAGCGAGCATCTTATCTAGTTCCAACCTGACTTTTTCTTTATACTTAGGGTTCAGCCTATAAGGGCACTGCTTCACAGGCTTCGCATCGGCTTTCAAAGGGATTTTTATCACTCCTATATCACCAAGGATACCTTTCATTTCTGAGAACTTCATCGAAAATAAGTCCTGATACTCATGGAGAAGTTCAGTCACTTTGCTTACCATTTCTTGGTCCCAATAATCTCCAATGGTAGCGTATTTAGGCATCTCTTCTGATCCAATGTTTACTTTCCTTGTTTTCAAGGGTTGAGTTACTTCAGGTGCTTCGACTGCTGGTCCATGTACTTCACAGTGTCCTTCTGACTCAGGAATATTAATGTTTCAAGCATCACCATCTTCATCAATGGAAAGGTTATAGCATTCTACTGCATTAGCTTCTTGTTCCTTCTAATCAAGTTGGTGCTCAGCTATTTCTTTATCCTCAAACACCTTAGTATGGATCACCCTAATAGCTACGTTCAAAGCAGGGAAAACCTCATTAATAGAAAATGTGAGCACAAAACTATCAGTAAGGCTAACCTAACTTATAGTACCATGGAGAAGCTCTACCTCCACATACCAGTTCTTTACTACATGTTCCAGAGTGTGTACAAACCTATGTACCCATTCTTCACAAGGTACATGCTTCCATGCTTCATAACACTGCTCCAAATGTTGCCGAGGGATAGTGTTACCATTAAATATACTTCTCACCTCCTAAGGTTGATCCATGAATCTCAAGTGAAGAAAATTTTGACAAGCTCTCCAACTATGAATATGCTTTTTATGACCATTCCACCATCTGGTAGCTGCGGCTCTGAATACTGAATCTAGAGTCTCCATTTTCTGTGAATCTGGTACTTGCTCTGAAAATTGCACAATAAAATCCTTTGGGTTTGTCAAGCCATAAAAAGTAGGTAAGACTCTTATCTGTAAGCCAATCCTTCTGATAGACTTGGTAATTCTTGCGCATCGATGTCCATGTAGCTCATAAAGTCTAGTCTGCCAATTCTCTTGGCCTTCGTCTGAATCATTCATGCAAGAACTGTCACACTGCCAATCCATTATACCTTCAGCAGTAGGGTTAACATAGTCTTCTTATTTAGTTGTGATGTTGTAAATATGATCCAAAACATCCTGATCTTCATCTCTTACTGGCTCTGTATACCTTTCTCCTTGAGAAGGGTTCAACGGAACTATGACTCTCAAGCATTTTCCTTCAAAATTCATCTGTCTATTCTTAAGGTTGATTATTGCATCATTGTCTATTGCCCATTCAATTCCTAGCAAGGCGGGATAGGGGTTGCTATCATCAATTATTTCAATGACTTCAAAATCTGCTAAGGTACTCACTCCATCAATGTCCACTGGTACACTCAGGAATCTTCCCAAGGGCACAATCTTCTGCTGATTAGATAATCTCAACTATATAGGGGACCATTCAAGCATAGGTATTCCCATTTGTTCCCATGTTTTCCTAGTTAGGAAATTCACTTCGGATCCCAGATCTAAAATGATGTCAGTCATGTCATAATCTCCTATCTGAGCATGCAATCTCATTTCTCTTCCAGTCCTTCTAACTCTATTAACAGTTTTTCCTCTATCAGAGCTTCGCTGAGGTTCGCAAGACGCGATAACTTTCTGTAACTCATTCAAAGCATTCTGATTTCTTAATAACTTCATACAACTCCGTAAAAATGATGTTAGCATACTTACTTGATCCGACGAAGCTTCTTGTAATTGTAACTGTTGTTGATGCTGTTGTGTAGTTGCTATTGATGTTCTCGGATCAGCAAAGTCTTTTTTAGCTACCATAAATGTTCCTTTTTCTCTTCCAACATCGAAGGCTGGAATTTTCTCTGGGGTCTTATGGACCCAAGCCTTGTCAGGCTGATTCTCCTTATTCTGCACTTGCATCGTAGCTCCACTCCTTGTAACAACATTAATGGCTGGGACAGGTCTTTTCTCTACAGCAATCATCTGAACATTCTGAGTAGGAGCGTCATTTATTTCTTGTATCTTGGCTATCAATTGTGGGCATTGCTCAATCACATGGTTGACTACTCTGCAATATCGACATGTCATAGTTGGGTTCTGATAGTCTCTAGATACATGTCTTGCCTGATTACAATTATAGCAAATAACCTGGCCTCGACCTCTTCCAGGCATACCACCCTGACCACGACCTTTGAAATTACCTCGAATTGATGTACTACCACTGTAACCATATCCATCATTGCCTTGTGCATCGGGTTGTACCCTATAAGCATCATAGGTTCGCTCTCTCATGAGCTCAAAGCTATGACATTCGTCTTCGTTGTGTCCAACTGACTTACAGCACTTGCAGTAGGGATTCTTAGGTACTTGAACATATCTCTGCAGCAGATAGCAATCTTCAGGTTGATGTGGGCCAGTTGTTCTATAGATCTCACAATATAGGACATTAGGGTTAAACAAGTTTGGTGCACCACTATTCAGATAATTTCTTAGTGTAGGACAATGTTCTTTGTCATGACCTTCTGTCTTACATCATGTACACCAAACCTCTTCACGAGTAGCTTTTCCTTTTTTCATGTCACGAAGTTCCAAAACCATTTCTGCTAACTGCACTTGTATTTGGGCTATTCCAGAATTATCTCCAGCAGGAGCTGTTTCAAGTTTCATAGCAATTTCCAACGCCTCTTGCTGATCATCAACCTTCTGTTGCATAAGTGGAGTCCTGATATGAGGCAATAGTGCTGCAATGAACCATTCTTTATGCTGTTCTCATCCAATTGTAAAACTAACTAGATCCAGCAGAACCTTGAACCTCTGATCAAAGTCCCAAACTGATTCACCTCAATTCTGCTGAATTTCTTTCAGTTCAGTTATACACTGTGACTCTGATTTAGGCTTCTTGAATTCTTTGATCATTGCTTTCTTAATATCATCCAGTATATAGTTCTGAGTACTAGAAAATTTCATAAACCAAGTCAAAGCTCGGTCTCTGAAAGATGTGACCAGCTGCGCTCTTCTTGTGTTTTGATCCATAATATTCTTAGCAGTCCAAATATCTTTGCATAAGAACCAAAACTGCTCTGGATCCTCTGATCCAGCTCCTTTAAAGACTGGGATTTTGATATCATCGTTCACATGGGCCATATTGGATCGAGGGGGGGGGGGGGGGGGGGGGGGGGGGGGATTTATAACAAGGGGAGGGGAACTTATTGAGGTATACTGACCTGCGACAAGACTACTAGGGTTAGGGTTACTTTTAGACTGCGACAGGCTCTCAGGGATAACAGGTCTTTGCTACGGAGTTACAGGAGGGTTTCTAACAAAAGGGGTTTCTTCAGATTCAGACTCTTCAGGACTTAACGGGGTATAATCAGTATTCTGGCCTAGGGTATAGGATCCAAAAGTTCTCTTGTATCTTTTACCACTTCAAAGCAAACCACTTTGCTGATCGAAGTCACTTTCGCTTCCAAACATAGGTTAGTAACAATAAATATAGCAATCTGATTCGATAAGCAATATGTGTTTCTCAGCCAAGAGCATTTTAATGTTCAAACTTAATGAATTTAGGTACTTAACCCTTGGTCCTTTGAAGAACTATCTTTCTGCCTCGCTGAAATAAGTATGTGTGTCGATGGCGAACTCCGTCACAAATGCTTCAAGGGTTCACGTTTTCTAGAAGTCAACAGCTCTGGATACCGCGTTGTTCACTCTTTTCAATAGCTTAATTCTTTCTGGGGACCAAGCAGGAGACTGATCTTCTTGGAAGTTTGTCTTTCTTTCTGTCAACCTGGATAACCACTGGTGCAATTCTATGTGGATACTACCAAATAAAATTTCATAAATATCAGTAAAAACGTACCTTTGCAGGAATTTGTCTGAGCTACGACGAGGGTCCTTATTTTCTTGTTCAGCAAATTTTAGATAAGTATCTTCAACCCAGTCACTGATTTATTTTATTGAGGGCCTCCAAAACATATCCCTTGAGGTATGATGTAGATCCCTCTTAAAGCAGACACTGGTTCAACCGGCAACAGAACCAATTTGTTGGTCCAGGTACGATCCCTCTTGTTAGCACTCAGAATGTACCCAGGTTGTAAAAGGTACACCCCGAGGTAACAACAAAACCGCTTGAAGAAGAAATTGGTATTTTCTTCCAGAGAGGGATCTCTCAATACAAATCTTACAAGACCAGATGGTAAACAATATTTGAAGATTTATTTGTTCGGTTGAAACAATCACATATTCATTGGGAACGGAGTCATATACATATAAAAGATCACAAAGATGTATACACAAGACTTATCAAAGGAAAGATAATCACATAATTTCAGTCATTCCATTTATCAAGGTGAAAATAGAAAAGACAAGGGAACAACCCATCAATACAGAGCGTCTAAGATGAATTCCATATCAACTTTAGTAGAAAAAATCATATAATACCTGAAACGATGAATAAATCATAAGCATATGAATTCTAATCATCAAACACTATGTTCTAGATATGAAGAAAAAACAGAATGGAGCGTTACACAGGGGAAAATACAATTACGCAAAGAAAGAAAGCACGGACTGCAACATCAATGACACATGAATCTCTGAAAAAACTCTCATGGATTCATTTTTGGTATTAAAATAAAACAGAATGTTCTCCACAAATCACTTCATTCGATGGGTTCCAACCCCCATCTCATAAAAAGATACAAATTTATAGATAAAACAATAAGTCTGCCCCCAGCAGATTAATAACAGAATGATCGGCGTAAATTAGAGTTTGTAACTGAATTCCTACACCACTAGGAGGTTGTTACAACTCCATTCCTAACAGATCACTAAGTACAAATCAACTGAATAAAAAACTTTCGGCCAACAGCTCCACGTCTTTTCCCCAACAACTCCATGCCTTTATCCCATCAGCTCCACGTCTTTGCCCCATCAGCTCCATGTCTTTTCCCCATCAGCTCTTCAGCACCTAACACCTGTTCCTAGGGGGAAAGAATATACTTTGTTTTCCCAAACCGCTCTACAGCTTTCCACTGCTCCGAACTTGGGGTGTCACACTCCATCATCTCCCGAATAGCTACCTCGAGCTCCATATATGCTTCATAAGATTTCTTGGGCAATCTGGCTCTGATAACGACGAACTTCTGCAGGACTTCAAAATCTTCTGTTAACATGTCTACAATGGTTTTCCCTATCAGGTTTTTCTCCAAGCTATTAAATTTTGAGTGGTCCATGCGAGCCCGGACAAGCAGGTGATGATAATGTTCAGGCGGGAGCATCCTACCTTCTTCGTCCCAGAATGATGGCAGTCCATCTTCGAACAACTCTTTAAACTCTTGTTTGAACTTAGTGACCTACACAAGCAGTTATTCTAACTTCTCTTGGACAGTCTTCATTAAATGGTGTTTGTGGATGATCTTCTTCGTCGACAGCACTATTGAGATTCTGTCCTTTATGCCCATGTTGTGCATCTTTTGGTATGTTAGTGAATTCAGAAAATTTAATGTATTTTGAGCTATAGTGAGAGGTCTTCTTGCCATGTGTTCATCCACCAGTTTCAGTCTTTGTTGGGCCAACTCTGTCAGCTTACACAAATCATCAATAAAACTCAAGTAATGCCAGAACTTGGTAGTCTCTATAGTCAGGGTATCCCAGATAATATGTTTCGCCCCCTGAAGAGGGCCTTTCCCAATGCATTTTTCTTTTAGCTCATTAAGCTTTTTTTGTAATTGGTTCCTGTCATGCAAGATCTGTTTTCTACTTTCACTCATCTTGGTTAATTTGGCCTTTACTTTTTCATTCTCGGCTTTCAACTCCTTAATGGCTTCCTCCTTCAAACTTACTTGGGACATAGACACCAACAGGTCATCTGCAGAAAAATCAGCTAATGGCTTCTGGATGTCTACAATAGATAAGTCATCACCGGTAGGGGTTTGGCTCATTAGCTCTTCCATAATCTCCTTTTCCTCAGTCTGATCTTTCTTCATCACAGAGATTTGGGATAGCAGCTCCTCCTTCTCGGTCTCCCACCTATCCTTTTCCTCTTGCAGCTCTCCAGCCTTTCCTTTGTATTCCATCATCTCCTGATGGATTTTATCTTTCTCCTCCTGGAGAGCTAGCAATTCAGCTGATTGGACATGTTCTGAGCTTGGTATTTTCAACTTCTTCTTCAAAACCTGGAGCGCATTATCTTTCTCTTCCAGCAACTTCTTGACAGCCTGGGTATTGTCTGAGCTAGCAATGTCCGCATGCAGTTTTCTGATCTGAATAACATTTGCCTTATTTTCCACTTTCGCATGCTTTAACTGGATTTCCAATTTGTCTACCAACACCTGTAATTTGTTTATCCTCACCATGGCCTACAGTAAATCTGAGTAGATGATGTCGCTGGTTTGTTTATCTAGTTGAATTTTGTCTGGGGTGCTGATTTTGTCCAGCCTGACTTCTACCTCAGACATCCTCTTGTCATTCACTATGGCCATCTTAAAAGTATTTTTCTCAGCGTCCCTAGCCGAAACTAGAGATGTTTTTGAACTGTACAAGTTTCTTACCTTCGGGAGTAGACTTCTCGTTTCCTCAAGGGACTGTTTCCTCTTTTCCATGTAGCTCGCCTTGAGCTCTTCTCTTGACTTAAATAAAGGGTTGGGTTCTGGACTATCTACACCACATTCTAAACCTTTAAAGGAGAATTGATTGAATTGCACGGTCTTCACAGGGACTAAGGACGTTTTTTTGAAAACATCGGACACTTCTTCATCTACAGTCTCACTTCCTCTGAGCAGCCTTGCCTTTTATGGGACGCCTCTTCAACCACTTCCATACTCTCAGCATCGGACAAACTCCTCTTAACCACAACACTAACACCCTCTGTGATTTGGATTGCTGTACCAGGTGCAGGATGTGTCTCTTCATCGGACTTTGACTCGTCAGTAAACTGGAGTAAATTAGCCATTTCAGCTAACCCCTCAACAGCTTGATGTTCAAATGGCTTATTCCTGTTAGCTTGTTTTCTCAGTGAGATCACTTGGTGGGGGTCGTAATTCACATTTGGTTCTTTCATAAAATCCATGTCTTCCAGCAACTTTTCTACAAAAACCAAGGAACCCTTGCTTTTAAAAATGAAGGTGCCAACCTTAAACGGAAACTTGATGTTCGAATACTTCTTGAAAGCACGAAAATGGTCCTCCTCAGACAGCAATCTCTGTCTCATGAATTCCAATGCGAATATTCTCGGTGTCAAGAAAGAAGGTAGCCTATAAGGCTGACCAGTGAAGCAATATATTCTCAACACGGTATAATCTCTGTACAAAAACCAGTCTCCAACCCGATCCTCTGGTGAAGACTGCATTAAGCTCCTCATTTCATCCAGGACACGGGGTAATTCTTCATTGAACATCATTTTGTACATCTCAGACATGATCGAATTGGCAAATTCGAACATGCTGATTTGTTTCGGTAAATCAGAAGAGCACAGAGTACTCAGAAACTTCAACTCAGAGATATTGGAACATAGTAGCATATTAAGCAAATAAGTCTGGAACCTAAAAAACCAGACCTTGGGGAACTCGCTTAGCTGAAGATGAATTGCTTCGGCCAGGTATTTGTCTAAATTAAAAACTGGGGTTGACTGAGACTCAGAAACAGGGGAACTCATTCTCAACAAAAATCCGAGAACGACCTCGCCCACACGACAATCCTCATTTAGGCCTAGTACTTGACACACTAAATAAATGACCAATTGAACTTCACTCTTAAAAATATGTACAGGGTAGGGCATGAGTACACCATCTAAAGACTGACCATCCTTTAAAACACTCGACAGGAATTTACTACTTGCACACGTTCAACACATCGTTCCCTCGCGAATGGTAATGCCATAATCTCTCTTTGCTAACAGACACACTTTCCACAGAGAGGAAGGGGTCGCATACATTCCTATCCCTGTCTACTAAGAATTCTTCTCTATCATCTACGACCTGACCCAACATTTGAGCTTCTTTTCCCAGGTCCATTACTGAATTTCACACTGGTAACTTTGAGAAGGGGAATTACAGAGTTACTGGGTTTCAGTTTTACCTGGTTTACTATGGAGGCGTGTGCCTGGAGCGTGTTTGCACCTGACGAATAGAAGCTGAGCACTGACAAATAGAAGCTGAGCACTGACAAATGGAAGCCAACAGATAGACCAGTCCTTTTCGCCCGTTCCCAATGAATAAAATAACAATGATGTGGGTCAACATTACTTTT
Organism: Pseudotsuga menziesii; assembly: GCA_001517045.1. Lineage (NCBI taxonomy): Eukaryota > Viridiplantae > Streptophyta > Pinopsida > Pinales > Pinaceae > Pseudotsuga > Pseudotsuga menziesii. The sequence continues at coordinate 37,019 of LPNX010275061.1, read as the reverse complement.
ATAGGCCGCTTTTATCCCTGGAGCCTACCACAATTTGCCACATGGACGATCATTAAATTTCTGCAACCACCTTCTACTATCAGCCGTGCGTCTTTTTCCTCCAGATTCATTACCAACCGTTGATCTATTCTTTGCAATTTTCTGGCCCTCGGATCGCATGCCACGTATCTTTTTCCGCTGGGCGTCTTGGCACTAAACACCGTGCACGTCTCCATCCCGGAATCGCTCATAACTGTAGATGTGATGTACTTCCACCCTTCACCGTTGGATCAAATTCCACGTCCCACATTCTGCTGAGCCCTTTGACTTTAACCATCGTGCAACTCTGAGTCCCAGACTCATCCACATCCGTCGATCTGACATACCTTTACCGGTGGGTCGTTGGATCATGTGGCATTTACCAAATTCTGATGGGTTCCTTCGCTTTAACCTTCGAGCAACTTTGATCAGCGGAATTATTCCCAGCCATCGATGCGATATGCCTTTAACTACGCACTGTCGGATCATCCGCCACGTACCCGATTCCGTTGGGCAATCTGGGATTATCTACCGTGCACGTTCGTCTTCCAGAATCCTTTCCATCCATTGATGTGATTGCCAGGCTTTTGTCAGTTGTCAGATTTGTTGACATATCCCAATTCCGCTGGCAGCCTCCGACTTATCTCTCGCGCAATTTCACCCCTCAGAAACCATAATGGCCGTCGATCCACTTCGCCTCTGATCCTCGGTCATTGGATTAATCACCCCACACACATTCCGCTAGACACTTTCGGCTTATCCACCGTGCAGGTTCCAGTTACGGAATCAATCCCATGCATTGATGTGACCCGGTTCCGCCCCTCCACCGTCGGATCGAGAGGAGTATGCATGATTCCGCCAGCCTCCATTTCCTTAACTAACTCGTGCTTTCAAAAGGTGGATTTGATGTGAGCCATGGATTTTCTTAGGACAACTTTATAGCCTTTGATCTGTGCCATTGGTTAAAAGTCCAAACCTGTCTTATCCTCCTCAGATGCTTCGAAGAGTGGAGGGAATACCAGCCATTGATTTGCTCTCCTCTTTCATCACGGCCTAGGATATTTACTAACTTGGCCTATCTTTTGGTTATCATTCCACCTTTACATTATATCCTTAAACCAAAGTATTTAAACAACATATTATTACCTCCACCATGGTCTTATTTCCGCTTTGCTAAATACAGGTGTTAACAGCTGGCTCCATCTGGGGATGATATCCTCCCTGCGAGGTATCAAAGAACTCGTAGACCAGGTGCCTGCTTTTTGACTTTGCATAACAACTCCCAAAAACCCATCTTTTGTTTTTGTAAATATATCACTTTTTATATGTTTGTAGAAAAGGGATGATAAGCCTCCTGAACCTTGGGGCTTTCACTGCAAGCTCCAAATACCTTTCGGCTTACCATTTCTTATTGCCTTGTAAAAGAAAAATATGTACAGCCTATAATACAAGTTTTACCTTCCTTTCCTAGGATAGGTAATGCTTCAGATACCTCCCATTGACAGGGTTTCTCTCAAGAGGAACCCCATTTGTATATTCCAGCAAAAATGCATTCTGCCCTCTATACCCAGCAACAACATAAGGTCCAACACACATAGGATCAAATTTTCCATGATTTTCTTCATTAGGAGCATCCCACTTCAGAACCAGGTCATCGATCTGAAACTGTTCCTCTTTGACTCATTTGTCAAAATTACTTTTCATTTTCTCTTGATGTGACTGCACTTTATCATAGGCCTTATATCTTCGTTCTTCTAGTTCAATGATCTGATTTATCCTCCACTGTATGTGGTTTGGTTCTTCTTGCTGGTCTTGGAAATATCTCATAACTGGGACCCCTAATGATGCCGGAAAAATCACTTTAGCTCCATATACCAGTTGGAAAGGAGACATGCCGATTGCCCTTTTAGTGCTAATCCTGTCGGCCCATAGAGCATATTTGAATTTGGTATGCCAGGATCTCTTGTTGTCCTCCAACAGCTTTTTGATGATCCTTACTAGACTTTTGTTTGAGGATTCGGCCAACCCATTCCCCTGAGGATAATAATCTGTTGAATGATTTAGACTTATGTGATACTTATGAAAAAAATTTATCATTTTCCTAGACTTGAAAGCAGCGGCATTGTCTATTACTATCCTTTTTGGACACTCGAACCGAGCTAATATATTCTCTTCAAGACAATCCATGATCACATTTTCAGTGGCCCTTCTGGTAGGAATGGCTTCTATCCACTTAGTAAAATAGTCTGTAGCTGTCAAAATCCACCTGTGCTGACCTGATGAGTTGGGGTTTATTTCACCAATAAAATCCAAACCCCATTGCTGGAAAGGAGCCTCAACTGTTATTGGATCCAGAGGGAGATACAGTACTTTTCTCTTACCGTCGAAAATTTGGCATTGATGACATTTGCTAGTTTCTTTATATACATCAGAGAACAGCGTAGGCCAATAGTAACCAGCTCTTAGGATTTTGTTTGCATTCACCTTCCAAGAATGATGTCCCCTGCAGTCTCCTTTGTGAAATTCTTTGGTAACTTGCTGGGCTTCATCTTCCAACAGACAATTTAGTAGAACTCCTCCAGGACCCTTCCAATAAAGATATTTATTTAGGATACAGAATTTAGCAGATTTCAGCTTTACAGATCTTGCTCTCGATTTACTTAACCCTTCTGGTGCTTGCAAATTTTGGAGGACATACACAATATCAGAATACCATGGGGTGGTCAGAAAGTCAGCGATCACTTCTACATCCAGCTGGTCAGACTGGTGAGTCAAAAAATTGATCTGTAAAGATTTACAATTTGAGTTTGTCATCATCTTTTCCAACCCCTGTCCTTTAACCAGCTTCGTGGGTTTTATTTCTATGTCATATTCTAATAATGTAGCTATCCATTTCGCTCTCCTGCCTTCTGGATCTGGCTGAGTCAAAATTGCTTTTACTGCAGCAGTCGGAACATGTGCAATTATATGTGAATGAAAGACATAGACTCTGAAATCCTTTAATGCTTTAACTAAAGCATATGCTTGCTTTTCCATGATGTCATATTTCAATTCTCCATCTCAAAGTATTTTACTGAAAAAAGCTATAGGTTGTTCCTGGTTCTCATCATTTTTCTGTAATAATACGGCTGCTATAGTATGTTCCGAAGCATATGAAAATACTGAGAATTCTTTGGCAAAATTTGGACTTACCAAAATAGGTGCTTCTGAAATTGCTTTCTTGATTTCCCAAAATGACTCCTTAGCTTCTGCATTCCACTTTATTTCATGACCCTTTCTCAACATATTAGTAATATTCATCAAAATCTCAGCGAAGCTAGGTACAAATCTCCTCAGGAAATTTACCTATCCCAGAAATGAATGTACCTCCTTTTTGCTTCTGGGCTCTCCCACTTTCAGGATTGCATTTACTCTCTTAGGATCAATCTTTATGCCATCTTTGGATATTATATGGCCTAGCAGCTTTCCTTCCTCTAATGCAAAATTAGATTTCTTAGGATTTAGGGATCTACCATATTTCCTACACTTCATGAAAACCTTCTCAAGATGGTGTAAATGTTCTTTGTCAGACTTAGAGTAGACTGTGATATCGTCCATGTAGATCACCACGAAAACTCCAATTTCCCCTGCAAAAGCGATGTCCATAGCTCGCTGGAACGTGGCTCCCACATTCATTAAACCAAAAGGCATCTTTGCATACATAAAAGTGCCCCATGGTGTAGTAAAGGTAGTATTCTCCTAATATTTTGGTAACACTTTGATCTGGTTATACCCGGAAAAGCCATCCAGCATCGAAATCCTTTCAGCCCCCACCACTTGCTGCAGCATGTGATCCATCTTGGGTAAAGGATAGTTGTCTTTCATGGAGACCTTGTTCAAATTGTGAAAATCTATGCACAGCCTTATCTCTCCACTCTTCTTTCTGACGGGGACCAAATTAGCAACCCACTTAGAAAATCTGAGCGTTACAATGATCTTGGCATCAAATAGCTTCTTTATTTCCTTCTCGATCACAGGGAACAATTTAGGGTTGATCCTCCTGAGCTTCTATTTAAAAGGATTCTCTCCAGGCTTTATAGGAATAGTGTGCTGTATGATAGATGTATCATATTCTTTGAGGTCTTCATAACTCCAAGCAAACACGTCTGTGTACCTTTTCATCAACTCCACATATTCCCTTTTCTCCCTTTTAGGCAGCTTCTTGGATAGTTTTATGATTTTATGATTTTCCTCAGTGCCAATATTTTTGTCTTCAACTGCATCACCAACTAGTTTCACTTTGGGGTTCTTGGCAACATCATTCTAATCAAAGAGCCTTTCTAAAGGGATCAGGCCTCTTGGTATAAAATTATTTTTCAACTGGATGATATCCTTACCTCCCAAGGTTTTCCTTAACTTTTCAGCATCTTGTTCTGATTCAACCGCTTCGTCATCTTCAGGGGTCCTATCATTACCATTTTCATTCTCAACATGAGTATTCACAAACTCTGCTGACAACTCTAGAAATCTTCGGATCTGCATATCATCTTCGAACACCTGCCAGTATTTGTAATTGTCAGGGATAGAAGGTCTATTCAAAATCTCCACCTGGTATTCCTTTTGACTGGTCATTGGGGTCTCAAATTTCCCAACGGATACTGCTAGGGAATCAGCCACCATATTGTCAACCCCGGGGACTACCTGAATTGTATGCTCTGTAAAGAAATTTCCAAGCATATCCCATACTTCATTTCTGTAAGCCCTCATTCTAGGATGCTTGGTTTGATAACTCTCATTTACCTGGTTTATCACTAACTCGGAATCTCTCAAGATCTTGACCCTCTGAGCCCCCAGATATTTCAAAGCATGTAACCCCAATAATAGGGCCTCATACTCTGCTACATTATTAGTGCATTCAAACAGCAATTTGTATGACAAATATTTGAAATCATGAATAGGAGAAATGATGTAGACACCAGCCCCAACACCAACCTTTGCAACAGATCCATCGAAATACATGATCCATTGGCCTTGTTTTTTCTGTTTTGCTTCCAGAGCCTGCTGCTCCAAAACTTCTTTTTCTTTATTCTCCTTGGACTTCTCCTGTTCTTCAGATTTCTTTTGCAATGCAGCTTCTAAATCATGTGGGACAGCATCATTAAAGAAAATGGAAGATCCCAAATCAGTATCAACAGCATATATATGATGAACTTCGGGTTTATCTTGACTGCTAACCACGTAGGGAGTTCTCTTTTCACTATATAACCTTCTGCTACCATCTGGAATAGGAATCGTTGCATATGACATGTCCATCTATAAACTACCTTTCAGCTTGGAGGTCCAAGACCTTGATAGCAACACCCCAAATTTAGGTGGAATATCTGCTACCACCACATCCATGACTATAGTTTTAGATGGCAATTTATTCAGGGTCACCACCATGTCTTTAATTAAACCAAGGCATTTTTCTCTCTTAGAATCAAATGAGTATAAATCCTTATATGGTCTAGTCACTTCTAATCCCAGACTTTCCACAACCCCTTTAGGCATTAGGTTGTGTGATGCCCCCGAATCTAACATAGCATTGTGGGTCACTTTGTCATGCACATTCAGACTTAAATAGAAAGGAGGAACTTTTTCATCTTTGAAATTTTCAACTTTTGGTCCAAATGAAATAGCAGGGTTGTCATCATTCAACTCTAAAATGTCTCACTTCCATTCTCCTTGGTTTTTTATCATTTTGGTGATAGTATCTCTGTATTCAGTGTTTCTCAACAGCTCATTAAATGGAACAGAGATCTTTAGTTTTGAAAGCTCATTCTGTAGGTTAAAACCAGCACCAATCTTTTCCACATCAATCGGAGTCGCCTTCTTTATTATTTTATCCCTTTGTATATCATTTTCAACCTCCTTACTCACAGAGGGTTCCTTTTGTAATGCTTTTCCCTTTTCCCCATTCAAAGAACTAGAGGAAGGCTGATTTGGGTTTTCCTTCCCCTTATTTATGGGGACATCCCTATTTCTCAGTCTCATCTTCCTTTGCACGCCATCCATTGCATGCAAATAACCTCTCTGATATAGCTCATTTTCAAATTCTTCATTTGGACCCTCCTGCGCAAACATATTATGTTCTTCTTCAATAAGATATATTTCTGAATCATGTTCCCCAAACAGATGAATCTCATTTTCAGGTGGATCTTCTTCCTCACCAACATAATTCTCAGGGAAAGGCAGACGGATAGGATTCTCTTCTTGATTTATGGGATTCCTCTGGTCTCTCTGTCTATTTTGGGGGGGAACAGGGGGATTTGGTCTTCTGAAGTTTGGATTCCTGATCTGGGGATCCCCTTGCTCTCTATTGAAAGGCCTAGCATCCATGGTTAACTTATCCATCAACTTCTCCATTGTCTTCAGCATTATCTCAAATTTAACATCTGCAGAAGAAGATGAAGTAGAAGGTACATTTTCTTCTTTTCTCCTCCTATCCATATCTCTATGCTTGATCTTCCCACTAGCCATCATGCTAGCTTCCACTTCTAGGGCATCAGTAAACATGGCATCAAGAGTTGCCGATTTCCTCTCCCGCAAGGAGAACGAAAAATAATTATCAAAATCTCCAGCATAGTGCAGTTTAGTAGCTGCAGGAGAAGGCTTTATATCTTCCGGGATAGAGTTATAAGCCCTCATGAATCTACTCGAGAATTCATGAACAGACTCAAAACGCCCTTTCTTAAGACCGTTATACTGAGATAAAAGTTGCAGGGGATTCAGTTTATCATCCCATCTATCCAAAAATGCATTTTGAAAAGCCTGAAAATTCACAATAGACCCAGGTGGAAGGTCCTTAAACCACTTTTTTTCCTCCCCAGACAAACTTTGGGCAAATAACCGCATTTTGACATCAGGATAGTCCACTTCCTCCAAGTCAATGAAGTATTCAAACTTGGAAACATGTTGTTTTGCGGTTATATCCCCTTCCCCATCAAATAAAGATATCCTCTGAGAATAATTTTGGGGGATATCATGTAACGCAGCAGGGAGACGCAAAGGGGCAAATCTAGCAGCCATTGGTCTGGGTGGGTTCACAGGAACTGCGGTGCTTTGAGAATGCTCGGAGGTGGTTGTTTTGGATTTAGAGGTTTGTTGCAAGCCCTTCCAGAGGGAATCTAACATATAGGACTCTAACCTACTAGGATTGGGCTCAGTATTTTTGATATCGGATTCATACCTAGCTCTCAACCCACAAGGAAGGAACTCAGCATTTTTTAGGTCGGGTTCAGATCTAGTTCTTAACAGGGTCTACGCAGTATCGACTTCGCATGCTGGATTACTATGGGAATCAGGTGATGACGATGGGCCGAACAAAGGGAAATCTAACTTCTCTTTATTCTTTCTCTTAAACAACTTTTCTGGATCTTCAAAGCTCTTCAGGATTTCGATATCAGAGTTACCTCATGTATGTCTTCTTGAAGCCAGAATGTCATTCTTGAATTTTGAAACAATTTCACAATGAAGTCGCCAGGGCAAATATACAACCTCCTTTTCTTTTAGAAACTCCTGTTTGCCCACAGAAATCTCTCTTAATCTTTGTTGTTCTCCAGGGGTAGATAAGCACTTTCATCCCCGGCAACGGCGCCAGTTTGTTAGCACTCAGAATGTACCCAGGTTGTAAAAGGTACACCCTGAGGTAACAGCAAAACCGTTTTAAGAAGAAATTGGTATTTTCTTCCAGAGAGGAATCCCTCAATACAAATCTTACAAGACCAGATGGTAAACAATATTTGAAGATTTATTTGTTCGGTTGAAACAATCACATATCCATTGGGCACGGAGTCATATACATATAAAAGATCACAAAGATGTATACACAAGACTTATCAAAGGCAAGATAATCACATAATTGCAGTCATTCCATTTATCAAGGTGAAAATAGAAAAGACGAGGGAACATCCCATCAATATAGAGCGTCTAAGACGAATTCCATATCAAATTTAGTAGAAAAAATCATATAATACCTGAAACGATGAATAAAGCATAAGCATATGAATTCTAATCATCAAACACTATGTTCGAGATATGAAGAAAAAACAGAATGGAGCGTTACACAGGGGAAAATACAATTACGCAAAGAAAGAAAGCACGGACTGCAACATCAATGACACATGAATCTCTGAAAAACTCTCATGCATTCATTTTTGGTATTAAAATAAAATAGATATGTTCTCCACAAATCACTTCATTCGATGGGTTCCAATCCCCATCTCATAAAAAGATACAAATTTATAGATAAAACAATAAGTCTGCCCCCAGCAGATCAATAACAGAATGATCAGCGTAAATTAGAGTTTGTAACTGAATTCCTACACCACTAGGAGGTTGTTACAACTCCATTCCTAACAGATCACTAAGTACAAATCAACTGAATAACAAACTTTCAGCCAAAAGATCCACATCTTTGCCCCAACAGCTCCATGCCTTTGTCCCATCAGCTCCATGTCTTTGCCCGATCAGCTCCATGTCTTTGCCCCATCAGGTCTTCAGCACCTGACACCTGTTCCTAGGGGGAAATAATATGCTTTTTTTTCCCAAACCGCTCTACAGCTTTCCACTGCTCTGAACTTGGGGTGTCACACTCCATCATCTCCCAAATAGGTACCTCAAGCTCCATATATGCTTCATAAGATTTCTTGGGCAATCTGGCTCTGATAACGACGAACTTCTGCAGGACTTCGAAATCTTCTGTTAACATGTCTACAATGGTTTGCCCTGTCAGGTTTTTCTCCAAGCTATTAAATTTCGAGTGGTCCATGCGAGCCTGGACAAGCAGGTGATGATAATGTTTAGGCGGGAGCATCCTACCTTCTTTGTCCCAGAATGATGGCAGTCCATCTTCGAACAACTCTTTAAACTCTTGTTTGAACTTAGTGACCTGCACAAGTAGTTCTTCTGAATTCTCTTGGACAGTCTTCATTAAATGGTGTTTGTGGATGATCTTATTCACCGATAGCACTATTGAGATTCTGTCGTTTATGCCCATGTCATGCAGCTTTTGGTATGTTAGTGAATTCAGAAAATTTAATGTATTCTGAGCTGTAGTGAGGGGTCTTCTTGCCATGTGTTCATCCACCAGTTTCAGTCTTTGTTGGGCCAACTCTGTCAGCTTACACAAATCATCAATAAAAATCAAGTAATGCCGGAACTTGGTAGTCTCTATAGTCAGGGTATCCCAGATAATATGTTTCGCCCCCTGAAGAGGGCCTTTCCCAATGCATTTTTCTTTTAGCTCATCGAGCTTTTTCTGTAATTGCTTCCTGTCATGCAAGATCTGTTTTCTGCTTTCACTCATCTTGGTTAATTCGGCCTTTACTTTTTCATTCTCGGCTTTCAAATCCTTAATGGATTCCTCCTTCAAACTTACTTGGGACATAGACACCAACAGGTCATCTATAGAAAAATCAGCTAATGGCTTCTGGATGTTTACAATAGATAAGTCATCACCGGTAGGGGTTTGGCTCATTAGCTCTTCCATAATCTCCTTTTCCTCAGTCTAATATTTCTTCATCACGGAGATTTGGGATAGCTGCTCCTCCCTCTCGGTCTCCCACCTATCATTTTCCTCTTCCATCTCTCCATCCTTTCCTTTGTATTCCATCATCTCCTGATGGATTTTATCTTTCTCCTCCTGGAGAGCTAGCAATTCAGCTGATTGGACATGTTCTGAGCCTGGTATTTTCAACTTCTTCTTCAAAACCTGGAGCGCATTATCTTTCTCTTCCAGCAACTTCTTGACAGCCTGGGTATTGTGTGAGCTAGCAATGTTCGCATGCAGTTTTCTGATCTAAATAACATTTGCCTTATTTTCCACTTTCTCATGCTTTAATTGGATTTCCAATCTGTCTACCAACACCTGTAATTTGTTTATCCTCACCATGGCCTGCAATAAATCTGAGTAGATGATGTCGCTGGTTTGTTTGTGTAGCTGAATTTTGTCTGGGGTGCTGATTTTGTCCAGCCTGACTTCTATCTCAGACATCCTCTTGTCATTCACTATGGCCATCTTAAAAGTATTTTTCTCAGAATCCCTAGCCGAAACTAGAGATGTTTTTGAACTATACAAGTTTCTTACCTTCGGGAGCAGACTTCTCGTTTCCTCTAGGGACTGCTTCCTCTTTTCCATGTAGCTCACCTTGAGCTCTTCTCTTGACTTAAATAAGGGGTTGGGTTCTGGACTGTCTACACCACATTCTAAACCTTTAAAGGAGAATTGATTGACTTGCATGGTCTTCATAGGGACTAAGGCTTCTTTTTTGAAAACATCAGACACTTCTTCATCTACAGTCTCACTTCCTCCAAGCAGCCTTGCCTTTTTATGGGATGCCTCTTCGTCCACTTCCATACTCTCAGCATCGGAAAAAATCCTCTTAACCGTAACACTAACACCCTCTGTGATTTGGATTGCTGTACCAGGTGCAGGATGTGTCTCTTCATCGGAATTTGACTCGTCAGTAAACTGCAGTAAATTAGCCATTTCAACTAACCCCTCAACAGCTTGATGTTCAAATGGCTTATTTCTGTTAGCTTGTTTTCTTAGTGAGATCACTTGGTGGGGGTCGTAATTCACATTTGGTTCTTTCATAAAATCCATGTCTTCCAGCAACTTTTCTACAAAAACCAAGGCACCCTTGCTTTTAAAAATGAAGGTGCCAACCTTAAATGGAAACTTGATGTTCGAAGACTTCTTGAAAGCACAAAAATGTTCCTCCTCAGACAACAATCTCTGTCTCATGAATTCCAATGTGAAGATTCTCGGGGTCAAGAAAGAAGGTAGCCTATAAGGCTGACCAGTGAAGCCATATATTCTCAACACGGTATAATCTCTGTACAAAAACCAGTCTCCAACCCGATCCTCTGGTGAAGACTGCATTAAGCTCCTCATTTCATCCAGGACACGGGGTAATTCTTCATTGAACAACATTTTGTACATCTCAGACATGATCGAATTGGAAAATTCGAACATGCTGATTTGTTTCGGTAAATCAGAAGAGCACAAAGTACTCAGAAACTTCAACTCAGAGATATTGGAACATAGTAGCATATTAAGCAAATAAGTCTGGAACCTGAAAAACCAGACCTTGGGGAACTCGCTTAGCTGAAGATGAATTGCTTCGGCCAGGTATTTGTCTAAATTAAAAACTGGGGTTTACTGAGACTCAGAAACAGGGGAACTCATTCTCAACAAAAATCCGAGAACGACCTCGCCCACACGACAATCCTCATCTAGGCCTAGTACTTGACACATTAAAGAAATGACCAATTGAACTTCCCTCTTGAAAATATGTATAGGGTAGGGCATGAATACACCATCTAAAGACTGACCATCCTTTAAAACACTTGACAGGAATTTACAGTGGGTTTTGGCTTCGCACTTCTTGTATAATTCGACTAGGACTGACTCATTTATCACTTCACGACTATCTGGGTAATTTTCCGGCAAAGTGAGGATTTCTCGGATGAACGCAGCATCGACTCTACACAATACTTTGGACTCAGACCGACTGACAATAATTCTTTGAGACAGAGAATAATTCACAGCACACCACTCTGTGAACTCTGGGAAATGGAAGGTTTGCTCGATGGCGAAATAGTACAAGAAATACTTGCACACGTTCAACACATCGTTCCCTCGTGAATGGTAATGCCATAATCTCTCTTTGCTAACAGACACACTTTCCACAGAGAGGAAGGGGTCGCATACATTCCTATCCCTGTCTACTAAGAATTCTTCTCTATCATCTACGACCTGACCCGACATTTGAGCTTCTTTTCCCAGGTCCATTACTGAATTTCACACTGGTAACTTTGAGAAGGGGAATTACAGAGTTACTGGGTTTCAGTTTTACCTGGTTTACTATGGAGGTGTGTGCCCGGAGCGTGTTTGCACCTGACGAATAGAAGCTGAGCACTGACAAATGGAAGCTGACAGATAGACCAGTCCTTTTCGCCCGTTCCCAACGAATAAAATAACAATGATGTGGGTCAACATTACTTTTAAAGGCCGCTTTTATCCCTGGAGCCTACCATAATTCGCCACGTGGACTATCATTAACTTTCCGCAACCACCTTCTACTATCATCCGCGCATCTTTTTCCTCCGGATTCATTACCAACCGTTGATCTATTCTTTGCAATTTTCTGGCCCTCAGATCGCATGCCACGTATCTTTTTCCGCCGGGCGTCTTGGCGCTAAACACCGTGCACGTCTCCATCCCGGAATCGCTCATGACCGTAGATGTGACGTACTTCCACCCTTCACTGTTGGATCAAACGCCACGTCCCACATTCCACTGAGCCCTTTGAATTTAACCATCGTGCAACTCTGAGTCCCGGACTCATCCACATCTGTCGATCTGACATACCTTTACCGGTGGGCCGTTGGATCATGTGGCGTTTACCAAATTCCGCTGGGTACCTTCGCTTTAACCTTCGAGCAACTTTGATCAGCAGAATTATTCCCAGCCGTCGATGCGATATGCCTTTAACTACGCACCGTCGGATCATCCGCCACGTACCCGATTCCGCCTGGCAATCCGGGATTATCTGCCGTGCACGTTCATCTTCTAGAATCCTTTCCAGCCATTGATGTGATTGCCCGGCATTTGTCAGCCGTCAGATCTGTCGACATCTCCCAATTCTGCTAGCATCCTTGGACTTACCTCTCGCGCAATTTCACCCCCCGGAAACCATAATGGCCGTCAATCCACTTCGCCTCTGATCCTCGGCCGTTGGATTAATCACCCCACACACATTCCGCTGGACGCTTTCGGCTTATCCACCGTGCAAGTTCCGGTTACGGAATCAATCCCGTGCATTGATGTGACTCGATTCCGCACCTCCACTGTCGGATCGAGAGGAGTATGCATGATTCCGCCAGCCTCCATTTCCTTAACTAACTCATGCTTTCACAAGGCGGATTTGATGTGAGCTGTGGATCTGCATAGGACAACTTTATAGCCTTTGATCTGTGCCGCTGGTTAAAATTCTGAACCTGTCTTATCCTCCTCGCATGCTTCGAAGAGCGGAGGGAATACCAGCCATTGGTTTGCTCTCCTCTTTCATCACGGCCTAGGATCTTTACTAACTTGGCCGATCTTTTGGTTATCATTCCACCTTTACATTATATCCTTAAACCAAAGTATTTAAACAACATATTATTACCTCCACCACGGTCTTATTTCTGCTTTGCTAAATACAGGTGCTAACACCTCTTGAGGCAGATACTAGTTCAACTTGCAACGGAACCAATTTGTTGGGGCTTAGGGCAGGCCTGATTTCTTATCCTTTATCTTCACACCAACAAAGAGACCCACAGTGTTGGCCCTTTCGACAACAAACTACGAATAGGTTGCAGTCTCACCTGAAACAGCTATGGGGTGCCGTAGAATCAGGTTTCTGCAGGCAAAAGAGGGATATTACTATACCTTTAGCCTTAACAAAGAATGATCATACAATACAGAGCTTCGACATTCACTTAATTAGCTTTGCTATTTAGATAAACAGACAGTTACTTGCTTAACCCTTAACTGGGAATTCACAGCAAAGTTAGTACTTAACAATATATTTTACTTATCATTCACCTACTTATCAAATGCATAAAATATAACAGGAACAAAATAAACAAGAACTACCACAACACAAGATATACATGGTTCACCCCCAGTGTAGGGGATACGTCCACAGAACTACGTTTATATTCAACTCTTTACAAACAACACAGTTCTGATCTACGCACTCAGCTGTAGATCTCTGTGCACTCAGCTGCAGATCTTCTCAACAACCCAAAACTGCGCACTAATCTGCAGATCCTTTCTTCCAAAACCCTCTGCGCACTCAGTTGCAGATGTCATCCACGCACTCAGCTGGGACATTAACCTTCCAAAACCCTCTGCACACTCAGCTGCAGAGGTCGTCCATGCACTCAGCTGGGACTTAACCTTAAAACCTAAAATAGGCCTTAGCTTCTTTGCATCAAATTATCATCATACAAAAACCTTGGAAAAAGCTCTTTTCTCCTTTACATAAGTGCCTATTTATACAAGTGCACTATTGCAATACCATGAGCTTAAACCATGGGCTTAAAAACCATGAGTTTAAACCATGGGTTATTTACAAAAAGAGGGGCTTCGACCCAACCCTGAAACCCCTAAGACTATTTTGGACCGTAACTCCGCTTATAAGCTTCGCACCAAAACCGCGGAGTTGCCAAAATTAAGGACCTTCAAGGTCGAACCCCAACAGTGAAAAGGGCATATTTAAGATGCACCTCGAATAGTAGACCTCTGGTGTGTGGAGGTTGTGGATACCATGATTAAAAGGAGGATACTAATGGAAGGATAAGGGGTAGATGGGTGCAAGTTTCAACGAGATCACGAGGAAAGCAAAGGAAGAAAGTGGTATTATGAGGGGAGGAGAAATTTTTCAACAAGAGAAGAGGCAGAGGATAGGGGAAGGTCCTGTTGCAATCAAAATGCTGGACCACGAAGGAATACCACATGGGACGAAGAGACCCTATAGTGATGAAGAGGACGACCAGGCTACACTTAGGATAGCAGTAAGATCAACCCCCAATAGCAACGTGTCCACACCTCTGTGCACTACTCCACATTCAGGAAGAAACACAAGTTCCACATCGACGTGCCAGTAGCATTCTAGTAGTAGATCAGTGTCTGTAGGAAGAATGCTCGAGATGGAGAGAGATGATACGAAGTTACCTTTGTTCCATGAGAATGGGACCAATGATCCTGAGCAGTATTGGTTTCTATGTGAGGCAGTATGGATGGTCAGGAAAACTATAAATGATGATGTCAAGAAGGGCCAATTAGCGATGACTCTTAGGGGTCATGTGCTAGATTGGTACATGAAATTTATACAAGTTCCTACGAGGACCCATGCAAAGACATTGGGGGAAATGAAGAATGGACTCATTGAAGAATTCAAAAAACAAAAGTATGAGGCACAGTACATTACAGACTTGAAGGAGATTAAGCAATTTCCTAATGAAATTGTATGGGATTTTGACCAAAGATTCAAGACATTAATGGTGAGGGTCAGTTTTGATATGAGTGATGTCCAACATAAAGAATGGTTCATTGTAGCGTTGGTATCTCATATCAGACAACCACTGATGCAGCAGAAGATCATGACAAGGAGTGAGGCTCTAGATATTGCAATGAGGTTGGAACCTTTGCCCATTGGAGAAACTGCAGCTGGTATGAACTAGATTTAGGCATAGCTAGCAAAATTGATGCTTCAGTTGTAAGATATCAAGAAGAGTAAGGAGCATCGTGAATACCTTTGGTGTACTCGGTGTCACGCATATGTACATACCAAAGTTACTTTCCCCAATTTATGAAATTATCTGATATCAGGAGCACCAAGCCCATTGAATTGTGGTAGTTTACCATGGTGCCACATATGTCAAGTATATGGGAATCGATATGAAGAATGAAGATACATGCAGAAGATGGTGACGAAGCCGGTGAACCTTTACTGCTCATTTTTTCGATTTGTTGGGAACAAAGATAAGGATTTTCATTCCTATGACCTAGTCCAAGAGAGGAAATATGCCTCATACTATGTAAAGGATGAATATTATCAAATAGAACAGTAACCACAACCTCAGCCTCAATTTGTATAACCACCACTTCAACCAAAGTATGTACCACCATCGTAGATGCAGTTTATACCACCACAGCCGCAACCGCAGTTTGCGTCATAGTCGCAATATAATCATATGTCGATGGATCTGTAGCATCCACAGTATGTTAAGTCAACACACTATGTCTAGCAGCAACCAAATCCCCCATAGCAGCAGTTGACTCAGCCTCAGTACTAGTAGCAAGGAGGATTCTGAGGAGGAGGAGGAGGTTTTGGTCGAGGAGGAGACTGAGGTTGTGGACCTGTTGAATTTTATAATTGTGGTGTATTGGGTCACTATCAGAGGGATTTCCCATAGTTACAGTGTTTGTGTACATATTGTACCACAATTGATCACACTATCAAAAATTGTCCACAGTTAATAGCAAGATGGTAGGTAGGGAATGTTTCTCAGTTGTAGAATTAGAACCAGTTGCAGAATCAAAATCAACTACAGAACCAGAATCAATTTCAGAACTAGTTTTTGAACCATAGTCAAATGCAGAATCAAGGTCAGAACCAAATTCTAATTTAGAACCAAAATATGACTCAGAATATAAATCAACCTATGAATTCACTGCCAAACCAGAATCAAGAGCTGACAATCATAATGATCTTAACGGAACCCAGAGTGAAGCATGTCGATGTCGATGTCATCACTCGTGGATGTGCAACGACTGGAGAAGATAGCCCTCATCCAAAAATTCAGTTGGCTAGGAAAAAGAAGGTACAGTTTGATATCGATGCTGAGAAGGACAAATTCTTTGAAGCACGTGATCTGATCAGAAGGAATCCTTGTAAGTCACCTATATATGAAATTCCCACTGCTTTTGATTCTTCGTTGGAGACAAGACCATTGCGACAGCATGGTACCTTGCAGAACTTCTTTGAGAGCTTCTTGTCACTAGCAAGATATCTCAATGCTCTTGCTGATATTGAGAGCCTGTTGTACCGAACGATGAAGGGATGAAAGGATTCCACGGTGAATTCATTGCATAATAAAAATACAGGCAAAGAGATGCGCATGAACATCCAAATTGGAGACTATGAAGTAGATTCATTTATTATGGATCTATGCTTAGATGTGAATATTCTGAAAAAAATAGACATGCAAAAATATGGGGAGGCCAACATTAGGCTGGTCTCCAGTGCATCTCCAATTGTCCAATCAAGACAAGGTACAACTGATCAGGCGTGTGTCGTACTTGGTAGTGGATGTTGAGGGCATGAAAACCTATTATGATTTTGATGTAATTGAAGTTGTAGAGGGTGGAGGCTCCTATCTCGCATTGTTGGGGATTGGATGGGTGAATGATAGTATGGAAGTGATCAATTTTAAGAAGTGGATGATGACGCTTGAGAATCAATACATCAAAGTCCTCGCTCCAATGGATCCAAGCGAAGGGAGAAGGTATATTGAGTTAGTAAAAGATGAAATTGTCGAAGGATGGGATCATGCTTACAACAATTCATAAGATTACATCCATCAAACTGTTGATGTAGAAATTGGTTGGCATAGCAATTGCTCTATGCCTTCCGACTCAGATGATACATTAGAGAAATCGCAGAATCACATGCATGAAGTATTGATCAGGAAGTGTGGTTTGATCACATAGTTGTTGTTGGTCCCCATTTTGTCACTATTTTTGGGTTCAATACTTCGCATGCTAACATATTTTTTGTTACTTTTTAGTGTCTTGTGCACCATGCAGCTCCCTCTGCAAGCTTCAGGTATGACTAAATTAGGATTTATGTCAATTCTATTTATTATCATCATTTTATGGCTTCAATGGTTAAAATTGGCATAATACAGAGTGCATTTGCTATATTAATTCATGTGTCTTATTCTCTACAGGTTATATGGTATTTTTGGTGACCTAACAAACAGACACGCATTCAACTGAGTATATGGAGAGCATTCCCAACTTGGTGTCCATATCATCAAATAGATTGCACATTTTTTGGTAGCATGTTTCTGTGTATTAAGAGCATGAAAATAGCCAGAAACTATCATCACCACGTGCTGGTATCTCAGTATTAGTTTTCTTCTGGAAGAAGTGCCCATCTAGTACTTCTATGTGACACCTTGACGCAGGATTTAATTCGGACTGAAGTTATGAACGACATTGTTCACTTGAAGGAACCCGATTTGCGAGAGAAGAGGAGTTGTTAGTTGTTAATGTACTTATTCGCCATTATGACTTCCTTATCATGAAGAGAAATCGACCACTAAAGGGTTGACTTTATTGCCTCCATTGAACGATGTAATATAGACGTTGTCATGCAACTTAGAGAGAGCTTCTTAGACTTTGAGAGTCTAGAGTCTGAGTCTCTATCTTTTAATTTATCAGTTCAATCTGAAAAACTCTGTAAAGCACCTTTTATTCTAATGAAGGTCTTCTTGTGCTATATATGATTTTTTTTTATTAGAAGAAGCATAACTTTGTTCGCTAGGAGGCCCCCCCCGACAAACAGAGTCTTTAAATCTTTGTGTAGGTTTTGTTATTTCTTTCCTCTGCAATTAGTATAATTTTGTTTATGAGTTGTTTAGTTTTGTTTCTATAATCGTTCATGTTTCCTGTAGTATAGATTTCAAATTAAAATTATGTTGAGCATGTAGGTTATTTTTATTAAATAGAAACTGGTTGCGTTTAAGATAGCTTTCGAGTTTTTCTACAAAGTCTTTTGATTTCTAGATTAAAATTCTTTGATTAATTATAATCTAGTTCTGCTTATTCTAGTTTTTATCATGAATCTTCTTAAGAATATGTTAGTTTGTTTTGAATTATGAAATTAGTTCAGGTCATATTACTATGGAATTTAGTCATTAAAATAGGTTTACTTCCTATTTTACATTATAGTAGTACATGCATGGGTAGCTGCTCCTCAATAAAGCATTTAAATTTATTGTTTCTTTAAAGTTCTAACATCCCCTTCAAACAGACTATCATACAAACAGTATGTTCCACCTTTTATACAGACCTTCATTTCCACCTATTATACAGTCACTCACTCAGTCCTATGTGTTTTTAATTTATTTCAAAGTTTATGTTTCTATTTTTCTGATTCTATCTAAATAGAAATGGTTATATAATGTTTATATTTTCTTTTGAGGACCTTTATATAAGATTGTTTAAGACTTCTTGTTAAAACACATTTCTCCTTTGTCTTTCTTTTTACCTTATGCATAGGAATTATGTTATGTAATGTAACTCATTGTATTGATCTGTAATTGAGCCTTTGATTTAAGTTGTTTCTTTGTATATAAGTTTTAAATTACATGCATTGATAGATTAGGTGTTTATAATACAATTTGTTCTTTTAAATTATACAATTGTGAAAATGATCTATAAGATAGAACTCAAATCATCCATGTGAGTTTTCGGTTTGTTCATAAATTATGTCTATCCTTATATAGTACTTTGTAAATAGGAGTCACTTGTCTATAAACAATCATGTTTAATATTTCCTGTAACTAGACATGTCTCAGTTTGCACATTTTTGTAGAAATAAAACTAGACTTAATTCCCTTTAGCTTTTATACTTCTTTTGAGAGCCATTTTGATACCTCTCTTGCCCCATTTCCTATTACAGTAAATGCCTACCCTCAAAATAATCAAGGAGAGTGGAATTGAAATGATTTAGCTAGTGCATGTAGAGTTTCTATTTGGTCATTGTAAATCTTTTTTAATGTAGTCATTCTCTCAAGTAAAACTAAATCTCTCTATATAGAATAGTTTATTATCATAACACTGCTTATATCGAGACATTTATAAATAGTTTGATGTTACCTTTGTTTTTATTAACTTAATTAGATCCTTAGAAGTTCAACTTAAATTATTTTGATCTTTGGTTTATTAAATTATTACCACGACACTCTCTACCTTCGCATATATTTTGTAGCAACTCTAATCCTACTAACCCCGGTTGATAATTAAATATTAGGTAAATTATTCAAGACAATATTTTTCCCAACAATCATTGTTTCATGTTGCGACTAAGACTATTGTATTACCCACTTATGAGGGACTTCCTGAGTTGTCTGTATTCTTAATGGAGTTTAAAGAAAAGGTATTTGAACCTCAACGCTTGTTGGATTTGGAAGAAGCACTGAAGGCTACCCCAACACGGTGGTGGGCGACTCATAAAAAATAAATTAATGGATGGTCGCAGTGTCGACGACTGATGACAGTTCAGTTTGGAGACCCTGAAGTATACCATGCTAGATGATATGATGGGGAAAATAGTCCCGATGATCATTTGCTTGAATGTTAGACCTTGTGGGAATCACGACCTAGGGATGAGTGGGTCCATGCCTTTGTCCACACTTTGGATGAAATGCCGCGATCTTGGTACATATCATCCGAATTGCACAGGGAAATGACCACTAGGGAGGAGTTGACAGTTTGTTTTACGCATACCTTTAGCTTCGTAGATGCCAATCTAGACGTCCATAATGCGCTACAGCTTATCTGCAATGTGGTGTTGAAAGTGGTTATGGTCGCATATCCAGTAGATCCACATGTGCATTACCACATGCAGTCGATTATGGAATGTTATAATGTATCCATAGGACCTAAGGATGATGATGAGCTACAAAACATCAACATACTGGAAATAGAGGGGAGTCAGGATGTCACAGCACTAGATGTACTGGCGGACCCGATGAATCGGCCATTGAAGATAAGGAAATTCAACATTAGGACGGAGGAAAACCCAAAATTTGCAAGCATTGGGGACTATTAGGATGAAGATTCCATCATAAAGATCACATATCTGTTACATGAATTTCAGGCATTAGAGGAAATTTGAGATCTAAAACGGGCCTCCTAAGGAAAATAATAAAATAATAGTTATTAATTTTGGAGGAAGAATGAAAAACCTACTATTTGTGTTCGTATTTTTGACATATCTCCCTGTGTTTTTACTCAAATTCTCAGCGAGAGAGCTCGTTGGATGCGGAATTAAATTCCTCATCCAACAAGCTCTCCCATTGAGAATTTGAGTAAAAACACAGGGAGATATGTCAAAATATGAACAAAAAAAGTAGTTTTCTTTTATGACAAATATGTCAATTCAACCATTATGGTTGACTCATTTTATTAAAATTCTATTGGTTCTTGAATTCCAACTCACAAAATTTATTGTTGGCGCATTTTCTTATAAGGCCCGTTTTAGACCCCAAATTTCCTCTAATGATTTGTTTCCGACCAAGTTCTCTGAAATGAATGGGATACTGGGTGATCTAGGGGAGATGAAGATCCCATTAAATCTAGATGTGAAACCAGTAAGGAATAGGCCATATAGCCTGAACCCATGATACAAGGAGAGGGTCAAAGCTGAGATTGACAGGATGTTGGATGCTGGAATAATCAAGCCAGTCGAAGAATCGGAATGGATTAGTCCTATGGTGGTCTAATACAAGAAAATAGGTGAAGTTCGGATCTACGTCAATATGAGAAAATTAAATGATGCGTGTATGTATGATCCATTTCTGACACCATTCACGGATGAAGTGATAGAAGGAGTAGGAAGTTAGGAGATGTATTCTTTCACAGGTCAATTCTTTGGCTATCAACATATCAGGATCATGAAATAATATCGACATAAAACCACATTTGTTACTGAGTGGGACTGCTTTCAATACACAGTGATGTCATTTGGGTTGAAGAATGCACTTGCGATATTTTCTTGGGTTGTTGTTGCTGCATTCAAATATTTTATTTAGAAATTCCTTCAAGTCTACATGGATGACTGGAAAATTTATGGATTGATTAGAGACCATTTGGAAAACTTGTGATTGATGCTAGAAAGATGTTGACATCATTAGATCACGCTGAAATTAAAGAAGTGTATTTCCTGTGCACCCTTTGGGATGTTTATGGGTCACATTGTTTGCAAGGAAGGACTGTTGGTTGACCCTACAAATATTGTGCTCATTTTGAGCTTACCACCACCTGCAAATGTGAATATGCTTAGAGCAATGTTGGCGCACATAGGATATTATCGCAAATTTATAAGAGGTTATGCCATGAACACAACCCTCATGGAGAAACTATTAAAAAAAGATGCAGCATTTGTATGGATTCAGGAGTGTTAAGGGAGTTTTGACACGTTGAAAACCAAGATGGCCTCCGCACCGATCCTCATTTTTCCTTATTGGAATGAGGAGTTCCATGTTCATGTGGATGCATCATCTGTTGGGCTGGGAGTAGTGCTCGCACAACCAGGATAAGGATACCTCGATCACCTAATTGCATTCCCTAGTTGGAGGTTGTCATTTGCAGAAAAGAACTATACAACCACAGAGAGAGGGTCTGGAAATGGTATATGTGCTACAATATTTTAGACATTATCTATTGGGCAGTCATTTTAAGATGTTTACAAACCATTCTTCTTTAAAGTACCTAGTCAATAAGTCTATGTTGGTGGGGGGGAATATGTCACTGGCTACTTCTCTTCCAGGAATTTGATTTTGAGATAATTTTTAAGTTGGGTCACTTAAATGCGAGCCCTGATCATTTATTTTGAATTGAGACTGGTGAGGAGCCCACAAATATTGAAGATGGACTATCATATGCATAGTTGTTCAGAGTCAAAATGGAAGATGACTATTATGCTCAAATAATTCATGTCTTGACAACATGAGTCACACTGGAGGAATTTTCAACAAGTCAGAGGAAGCAGTTAGTGGTAAAGGTTTCAGACTTCCAATTGATTGCTGGAAAAATATATAAGCTAGGTCCAGATGAGATTTTGTGTCGATGTGTCCTACCCAATGAACAAGGGTAGATTTTGGTAGAAGCACATGCAGGAGATGTTGGTAGACACTATGGAGGTTGAGCTACCGCAAGGAAGGTACTTCATGTAGGGCTCTGGTGGCCCACTCTACACAATGATGCGACAGATTATACGTGGAGTTGCGATGTTTGTCAAAGCACTGGGAAACCATCACGAAGGGATGAGATGCCACTGGTACCGTAAGTAACATTACAACCATTTGATAAATGGGCGGTGTATTTTGTGATACCAATCAACCCTCTAGGGAAGAGAACTGGTGCGCAGTACATCATTACAGCAAAAGAATATTTTACAAGGTGAGCAGAGGCCGCACTAGTTGTGGATTGCACCACTGCGAAAACAACCAGGTTCCTGTTTGATAACATTGTAATGCAGTTTGGATGCCCCCGGATACTGATGAGCGAACAGGGAAGTCACTTCATCAATCTCATAGTAAGCGCGTTGATAGAGGAGTTGCCAATACAACACAAGAAAAGTACACCATATCACCCACAGGAGAACGAGACGGTAGAAGAATTCAGCAATATATTGGAGCATGTGCTGAAAAAGGTATGTAATGCTAACTACGATGACTGGGATTTGAATATTCCAGTAGTCTTGTGGGCATATCGCACCACTTGCAAGAAATTAATGGGGAAAAAACCATTCATATTGATATATGGGAAGAGGCTATCATGCCAATGGAGTACATTGGTTGGAGTCTACACATTGTAGCAACAACAGACATGGATGATGGAGTAGCACTTGAGGAGCACGTGGAGCAGCTAACATAGCTCGAAGAGGATCACTTCATTGCAGGTTTCCATCAACGCATCAAGAAGGATTGACAGAAATATTGGCATGATCGCCACATAAAGAACAAATAGTTTCAGCAAGGATATTTGGTGATGTCATATGATAGCAAGTTCATGAAGCATCCAGGTAACTTACAGATGCATTGGTTCGGTCCATATCTTATTAATTCAATTATGTCTAGAGGTGCAGTTCAACTACAACAATTAGATGGAGCGATGCTACCAAACTAGTGAACGATAGCATGCTAAAGCCCTACAACACAGGCCTACAACCACGCGGTGCTTGAGGCACTGCACAGTTAAAAAAAAATAGGTAGGATGAAGGAACGACACACCATGAGGAGGTGGTTGTGCAAGAGTAGGAGTCAGTAGTGCAGTTAGGAGGTCATGTTGCGACAGTCATAGAAGGCACACAAATTCAAATAAATAATAAATGTAAATAGTTAAAAGCAATTAACAGGCAGTGCTTGTGGAAGTGATGCGTAATGATGGTGGATCTGACCGCTGGGTTGGCAGAATCAATGGCGAAATCAAGTAGTTAATGCATAATTTGGTCATAATGATTGCATTGATTTAGTAATGATGGGTATGATTTTATTTGTATCTATAAAAGGGGAGCTTAACGCCATTAAAAGACACCATTGAGTGAATTCGAGTTGAGTTATATCATTGCAAAGTTGTAGAGCGAATTGTCAAGTGAGTTTGAGCAGATTGAGTAAGTTGATTAGTCCATACATAGTGAGTGGCTAATTGAGTCTCGCAAGGAATTGGTGTGGCATGCAAAGTAACCCAAATACTATAGAGATTTCCAATGAGCGAGATTCACCAATCAGACTAGTAGAAATTGTAGAATAAGTAGCTGGTATGCAAGTCGGATCATCGACGGTGCCAAAGGGGAAGAGAAAGGCGCAGAATCCTAGAACCACAATGCCACAGAAAAGACAAACTAGAACCATCTGCAAGGGCACAAGGATAAGACACTGCACAGATGGGGCCATCAAGATCGGGATTTGTGGAGTCTACAGCTCGAGCAGGGGTTTCTATCAAGGACATCCCTGGATATATACCTCCTAGTCATCCTAGTTCTAAGGCCAAGAATCCCATGAAAAATCAGAAATATCAGATAAGGATGCTGATGATACCATAAGGGATGGTATGCACTTCCAATATTGTGTCTACACTGATGTAAATGAAATATGAAGACCATGACTTACTTGCACTAGAGGATGTTGCAAACAAACCATATGTGCCAATGGTAGCAGTTGGAGGTGGTTCGATAGAGCACATACCATAGGATTGGGTGAGTGGGCTTGCTAGAGCCAGATTAATTGGGCTGATCAACATGCCACACTTTGGGCGATCAACTGAAGTGAATGCATGCGTGAAGCATCTTTTGGCATGCTTCCATGGAGGGTTTTTATGGTTAGATGAACCAGTTGAAGTCACGGTGGAGCTGATTTCATAAATAAAGGGGCTACCCAAGGATGGGCCAGACCCCTCACAATATTTCTGCAGAAAAGACAATGACAAGTAGTTGGCAGTGACATTAAAGAAGTGCTATGCTTTGGAATGTGACAGGAGGGAATACCACATTGATAGTATCAATGACCACATGGTATGTATTGGCGCAAGGATTTTGGCCATTAAAGTGGTAAGAAAGAATTGCCTCGTCCAATGCAATTTAGGGTTCACATGTGTTGAGATGTGTGCACAAGGCATATAAATGAACTGGTCCCTTTTTATTATGAACCAGTTAGTTGAGGACACATTGGTGGCATAGGAAGGTGAAATACTATCTGTGAAGGAAGTTGTTGCACTTCAGGCCATGTAGGAAGGAACGAAGGAGGTGACCACAAAGATGGTAGAGAACCTATTGAAGTGGGATTTAATAGGAAGTCGAGACATTGCTGAGAAAATACAAGTGCAAGTAAAGGAGATCACCCAATAGTACGAAGACTTCAAATTGAAAATCAATGAGTACACCATGTCCAGCTGATGTGGCTCAAGGGCGAGCCACAAGATTGTGTTGGGGGCCTATTGGCAAGGGTTTTGGAACAAGTCAGTTGCAAAACATCATGGAGTTTGTGTAAGAGAAATAGACACCACACAAGGGGAGAATAGTGTGCAATGTGGAAAATAGAATATTTTGTGTCACCTTTTGTACTTTTGACCATATTTTGTGGATATTGGTCATGATTTTGTAGAATTAGTTAAGAATTAGTTAGGAAGTCATCCAAGTGGACCTTGAATGTAAAGGCGCAAGCCTATAAATATAATTAGAACTCTAAGTATTGAGGGGACTAGAGAAAAAAGGGGGCAATTAGAGGACATTTGGTGATTTGTGAACTATTTTGAAGAACCTGTTGTTTTGTGAGGACGTAATATGAAAAGGGGGAAGTTGATATAAATCCATGTGTTTTTCAATGTTTTAATGTTTTACTATTTTCTGTGATTCAATAATGAATGTCATGTAAATCTATGATATGGATCTATGATGTGATGTTTCATTGTCTTAAATAATGTCATTTTGTTAGATCTATTTGTGAAGCAGTATGTTAAGTACAATTGTGATTGAGTGATGTGATATGTTTGAGGATAATGATGAATGATTCTATGAATGCTAATGAGTAATCAAATCTATTCATGTCGCGCATAGTTGATTAAATAAGTAGATGCACATCTTCCTCTCCTATTCTGTGGAAACTTGGTTCCGATAGCTCTCCCTCGAATGCCTTGGGTGAGACCTCATCCTCTCCGTGGGTGTTGCTGGATGGGGTAAAATTTGTCTAGATCAGTGCTAAGGGAGATCGCAATGGTTTAAGGGTCGACAGAGTGGAACCCCTATTGACTAGGTTTTTTTGGATGGGTTTGTGTCAAAATTTCTCTATCAAACCCTAGGTCCACCAGAAGAAATTTTTCAGAAAGGCTTTGGAGCAAGCATCCAGCTGAAGCACTCTCATTGGTAAGCTCTATTCTCTCTATTTCCATTTGAGTTTATCATATCAAAATGTTGAATCAAACCAATATTGAATACATGATCGAAGGATATGACAACTTTTGAGCATGGAAGTATATAATCTCTCTTATCCTAGAAGTGAATGATTTGGACAAATATGCCAATGCGAAGATTCCAGAACCACAAGGATACGATGCTAAGGTTACTCACAAGAAAAATATGATAAGAGACAAGGGTATCATTGCACACTCAATGAAATATCATCTCATCCCTCATGTCTCATCATTGAGGACCCATCACAAATGTTTGATTCATTACTGAAACTATTCGAAGCAAAGAACATCAACTAGAAGATGACATTGAGAAATCAACTAAAGAATGTGAAAATCCAACACTCAGAAACCATCTAGTTTTACTTCACAAGGGTTTCTCAAATAAAATAGAAACTAGAGGTCATTGAATAAAATGTTGAATAATGAGAGATTGTGATGAACACCTTAAATTGTCTCCCAAGATCATGAATCTCATTCATTCAAGGGATATGCGCTAGAAATAATATTACCAAGTTCAACATATTATAAGAGGAATGCACTCAAGAATAGGCTCGATTAGAATCAAGAGAAGAGAATATGGGAGCCAATGATGACTAAGCTCTTACTGCTCATAATAAGAAGTATCGAAGTAAGAAGGAGGATCAATATCATAGAAGACCTACAAGATACCAAAAGAATCATAAATCTTAATGTGACTTCTCTAGTCTTAGATGTTTCACATGTGATGATAAATGGCACTTTGCAAACTATTTCCCCAAAAACAAAGGTTCCACTAGGATAAACAAGAAGAGGAATCATGCTCACATTGTTGAAGATGATGAACCAAAAAGTAAAAGAATGAAAGAAGATTCCTCAAGTGATGAGGAACATGTCCTTTAAGGATTTGGTCCATAATGATGAAGATCATACTTTATGAACCTAATTTGAAGAATAACCTCTTATTCAGATAAGAAGGGATGTAGTTATGAATGAAGAAGAAGGGACACTCAGAACCAGTACACACTCCCATGTTATATATGGTGCAGAAGACTTCATACTTTATGAACATAATTTGGAAAATAACCTCTTATTCAAATAAGAAGGGAGGTAGTTGTGAATGAATAAGAAGGGACACTCAAAACCAGTACACAATCCCATGTTATATATGGTGCAAAATACTTTCTTATCATTGTCAATCATGAGAAAGATAGACACAGGTCCTCGAAAGCAGATGATGGAGCATAGCACACTGTTAGAGACTCCAATAATTATTGTAAGAAGACAAGCATCAAGAGGGATTCCACCAAAAGAACAAAAAAATATAAGTATTTGAATGATCATTTCATGTATATCTAGCTGCTAAGTTATGTACATATTTATGTTCCTATATTAAGGAAATGTATTATGCATGTTTGATGTTTGCATTTGTGAACATAATACTACTAAATTTCATGTGATGGGTAAGTAGCCTATGGTGATGTACAACATTCCATTTCTACTTATCTAGAATGAAACCTCTTTGTTGACATGTTGGAAGTAGTGAACACTCTTAATAATGTTCTGTTAGAGATGGAAGACATATATAAAGTTACTGTACATGGATAAATGTTGTCTTGTAGCATTGGATAAGACAGTTGCATGAATGTGTGACATATGTCTTCATGCATAAATATTTGTCATTATGTTTTGAAAAAATTATGAAATGTTTCTAATAATGCAACTAAATTTGACTTGTAGGAAAGATCATGTAAAATCAATGACAAGAAAGGAAGGATGAGACTTGTTCTGAAGAACAAGCGATGGTGGTCTAGCAAATAAGATTCAATTCAACAAAGTAAATGAAGAGAAACTTGAATCTCCCAGGGTCATAGATAACGTGACCGAAGAAAGAGCTTCAGAAGAATATGAGAATAATGATATGACCAAGCCATAGAGACCGGTAGATCCACCTTGAGAGGTGAACACGTACAAGAGAATACCAGCTTGGGCATAAGATATCATCCAACATGAAGAAAAGTATGGTGGTCCAGACGAGAATTCCAGAGAAATAAAGAGGTCTCCGACACACTCTAGTTATGAGAAAATGTTGTGTGACATCATTGACGTAGATACTTCTAGCTATGAAGAAGCAGCTGAGAAGAGAGAATGGAAGGATGCTATGATTGAAGAGTACTAGTTGATGATGAAGAATGATGTCTGGGATGAGGTTTCAAGACCTGAAGGGAAGTTTGTAGTGTCTTCCAAGTGGATATACAAGATCAATGTGCATATAATTCTTTGTATAGGCTAAGAAGGAACCTATCAGATATCACATATAGTTACATAAGGATCCTGGGGATCACCTAGAGTGATGGAGATCTCAACCTTTAATGCAAGGTTGAATATGGAGTCCTACAAAGGACAAGAAGCTCATAGATGGGTGCAAGAGGAACTTTCAATAAAGTTTAATATGGAGGATATTGGTATCTAGTGACCTTGAGAGATGACATAGTTGGATACACAAAATATCATCAGTAGAGGAGGATACCTCTCAATCTAGTAGAGAATTTCCTAATGTAGAGAGTACACAATGCATAGGGAGGATGATGTTCTTGTTTAGAGGGAGTGACTATAGTAGACCTCAGAGTTTGAGAATATTGACATGATTCTTGGTGTGAGATAATATGGGATATTCCTTGGTTAAGGAAAGTATGTTGTAGAGATTCTAAATAGGTTCAAGATTTTGGATTGCGAGGATATAGCTACACCAATGGAATCAAAATTGAAGTTGTTGTGTGATTCTACTTTAGAGTTAGTTGATGCCATAGTCTATAGGAATATGATCACTTTGTTAATATACCTAATGGACACAAGGTCATATATATGATTTGTGGTGAACACTTTGTGTCAGTACATGGTGGAGTTGAGACTTTTTCACTTGGTTACGACTAAGCATGTGCCGACGTACCTGAAGGATACGATCGAGCATGGTCTCAGATATGCGACATATTAGAGGATATGTCTATAGGGATATGTTGACTCCAATTGGGATAATAGTTATATAGATAGGAAGAGCACTTTAGGTTGTTGCATCAGATTGAGGCTTGGCATGATTTCTTGGTGCAGCAAGAAGAAGACAAGCATAGCACTTGTTCAACAAGTTATGAGGTAGTTTATCTTTGGAAGATAATTATGCATCTGTTCGATGTTGAGTTAGAGATGACATGTGTATTTCACAATAATTCAGAACATATTGAGATATGATATCACTATATCTGGGATATGGTGTAGAGAGGAGTAGTGAAGCTCCAGTATGAGGTTAAAGATGAGCAGAAAACCGATTTGTTGACCAAGCTATTAGATAGAGTAAATTTTGAGTACTTCAAAGAGAAGCTTGGTGTTATCCATATCGGTGTTTCTCAAAAGAGGGAGTGACATGACATGTCTAGAAGACGTAGGTGCACTAGGGTTGTATCTACATGGATGAAGATGTAAGTGGTCTGAAAGGACGCAATGGATCTATGATGCTCCTAGGATGTATCTCCATGTACAAAGACACTGGTGGTCCATGGGTCATAAAGCATATGGGATGCACCTGGGTTGTATATGCATGGGTGAAGATGCAGGTGGTATGAAAGCAATCTCCTAGGATTTATCTCCATGTACAAAGACATAAGTTGACCAAGAGAGAGTCATTATAAATCATTTGGGATGCACCTAGGATTTATCTGCATGGACAAAGACGTGGGTGGTCCAAAAGGACACTTATAGGATGTATATCCATGTATGAAGACACATGTTGAATGAGATATTCGTGATAAATATGGGATATACCCACTGGGTGGGATACACAGGTGTTCCTAGGATTCACCCACTAGGTGGGAGATGCAGGTTGATTGAGAGAGAGAGACATAATTTATCTAGGATATATCCACTAGGTGGAAGACACATATGTTCCTAGGATGTACCCACTCAGTGGGAGACACAAGTTGTCTAGTGGACATGAGATATGCACCTAGGATTCTCTCCATATTGACAATGTCATGTATGTTCTTGGGATTACCTCCATGGTGTGGAAGACATAGGTTGTTCTGGGGATGCATTGTAGGCATACGAGATGATGAGATCATCTAGACATGATGGGATGAGAGTAGGATATGCACTTTATTGCTTGGGAAATGTAGAAAGATGACCTAGGTTGTACCTACTTTATGGATTTCTCATAGAGATGATAATGAAGTCCTAGATGGGATCTATGCTTATATCAATCATGAAAATGAGTTGGCTCTAGGATGTATAGATTCAAGAGATGTCACTAATCAATGGTTGATGAGATGTGAGTGGTTGTAGTTGTGATGGTAATGATGATCCAGTGATGATGATCCAGTGATAATGATGATGTCCAGAGATTATTTCTAGTTGTGTTGATGACTGGGTCAGAAGAATACCCTCCTTGTTAAGAGGGAGTGTTGTTGATAATGTAACTTCAAAATATATTCTTCATTGTATTATTTAAATTATTATTATTGTACTGGGTTTTATTTTTATTGTACCTCCTTTAGGATTTGTTTCCCTTATGATTGTAGATGTCGTGAATGTAATTGTCCACATAAGAGTCGAGGTAAAACCTCCATTGTAAGTCGGGGAAATATTCCCAAAGAGAATAAGTATAAAATGTATTTTTGAGTCTCCTTAGGAGAAGTTGGCCCAGTAAGTTCCAGAAGTTGATCCTCTTCGACCAAAAGGTCACACAACTGAATAATATAAATACAGAGGCTTCCTCCCTCATTTGGACACACAACAAGTGAAAGCAAGTTCTCTCTTAGAGTGAGAAAGACAAGTTCATTGGTGAAGAAGAAGAAATGGCAATAGAATACATCTTATTGTTAACACCCAAAAAGTGTTCACTACCTCATATACCCCACTATATGGCTCATTTGTCCATTTTCCTACCATATTTCCCTTAAAAACACCTTTTTTCCTCCAAAAATATCCAAAATTCCTCTAAAATAGCAAAAATCCCCTAAAAAGGGAAGAAAAAATATAAAATAATGAGGAAAAGGAGGAAAAAACCCTATATAGCTACCCTAAACCATATGGTTTCCAAAACCATGGGCCAGCACTCCACCACTGAAAAATTATAAATAGGTGATGGAGACCCCTTATTTCACATCCACAATCATAAGCACCCTCACTCTGCCAAAATAGCTCTTGAAACCCTAGCTCACCCTTGAGCTACTTTCACCTTGAGAGCCCCTTTTGGCCCATTTCCACCATTGGAGAAAGAGAAGGAGCAAGCTGGAGCTTGGAGCAACCCTCTTGGATCACTGCAAAGGGCTTCACCAACCTTCACATTGGAGGTAATATTAATTCAAAAAACCATTTGTTATATCTCATTTTTTCTGTTTCATGCACATGTTTAGAGTAGTTTATATTTATATTTTAGCATTTTAATTTACACTTATTGAATTGCTACTAAGGAGTCCCTTCTCCTTAGTAGGTGCTCATTCGCACAAGCTAGGGGTAAAACCCTAGCCACACTTATCTTTGGGTTTTCTATATCGGTATGACATTGTACTAAGTGATGAATCTATACAGAAGAAGTTGATGGGTTTTCTCCCTTGTGGTTTCCCAGGATAAAATATTTGTGTCTTTCTTTTGTGTTTTTCGTTTCTATCTTTTAGTGATACTATTATATTAAATTAAATATATAATATATATGAATTAAAGTGCAAACGCTAACACCATATAGCTAGAAAAATATTTTTACTAATTTATATCATACAATATGCACTCATATTTGATAAATAATATTTTGAAAAAGCTCATTTATCCTTATGCATCCTTTATAGGCCTCAAATTGTAAAAAAATCTCTCACCAAATTTCCTCATTCACACAAGCTAGGGGTAAAACCCTAGCCACAGTTTTGGCAACTCCGCTGCTTGTTTAGTCTTCTGCAATACTTTCTCATTTTTTCCTTTCGGCTGTCCCTTTTGGCCGCCGTAAACCGCATGTTTTCCCTCTGCAGTCGCGTCCCGACTGTGTCTTTCAGGCCTTTACCTGCGATCCGACCGTGGCTCTCAGACTGTTTCCGGCGCCCTGCCTACGGATTCAAGTCTGTTACCTGCGATCCGATCGTGGCTAATCAGCCTGTTTGCTGCGATCTGACTGCACCTGTCGGCCATTTTCCCGCGTCCTGATCGCGCCTTTCAGCCCCTTTGATGCAACCCGACCACGTCTATCTGCCTTTTTCCCGTGATTCGACTGCACTTTTTTCCCTATTTCCTGCGGTCCGACTGCTTCTGTCGTCCAGAAAGCCGTGACTTGTCCGCGCCTGTTTCCCTCAAACCCGTGGTTCGACCGCTCGATTTAGCCACAGACCCGCAGTCCTGTTTTTGAACCCAGCCCCTTTGCTGCAATATTTTCTGCATCTGCACAACCATCTGTTCCACCTGCAGCTCTACTTCCCTACAGCCTTTTCTGCAACATCATTTCTGTTCCCTTTTACAGAATCTGTTTAAAATTTCAGCATTTTAATTCAAAAAAATTTGCATGTTAAAGTTGTGAATTCAGTATTATTGTTAGTTAGAAAGTTGCCCCTTTATGTGGCACTTCTATTTTGGGTTCATCACCTCACGAGCACACACTCTGTCACATAATTCAAGTGAGCCTTAAAAAACTACTTAACTCAACCAATATTCTAACCCCACTTGGGGAACACAAAAGAATCTTTGTAGTTAGGTAGGATCGAGGGGATATGCTTCCAATAACACCCCTCGGTTACTTACACTTGAGACATAGTTGTTGTCCAATTAGGGAACCAAAATCCCCTAGTACTTTTTGGCATGGTCACAACCAGTTTACCAGAGGGCCTCTCCCTTAGGAGGGTTGAAGTCGCGAGACTGGTTCCGGAGGCCTGAGTGGAATACCGCACTCCATTCAGTAACTGAAGGGATACCTTTCATAGTTCTCGGGATATCCCTGTATAGGGGTATTGCGGTGAAAGGACCAAATGGCACATTCACCTTTCTGGACATGTCATGAACGGGGTATCTTAGTTGCCATTCTTCTAGGATTGACTACCCGGTGTCTCTCCCGGTAGGGGGATATCTTAGCGACTTGGATTTTCTATTCATATTGTCTGACTTGGATTTCATCACCTTGCAGAGGATATGTCTAGTTGAGTCAGAATACTTTTAGTTAGGTGTTTGCATGCTCCCTTACCCCCTTTTTGTCTAGTGAGTCCACCATTTTTTATTTTTAGGAAACCTGCTGCTTGTTGGTATTCTGACCATTTCTGTTGCACTCCACGTATTGTAGCACAGCTGTTACATTGGGTGTTTTGAGTTGGTTGTTGGCCTGAGTGCCCTATTTTTCAAGCTCTCCTTCTGTACACTCGGTTGCATTAGGATTTTTGAGCTATTTTTTACCCCACTCAACCCACAGAGATTTGACACCATCTATCACCATTGAGTCCCTGAGACATTCTTGGCACCTCAGGGGCGAGCCCCCATAGCACGGTTCACTTGAAATCACCCGTCATCGACACAAATCATCCTCACTTGATACCACTTATCATAGATCTCGAGCCTTCTCACTTGACTCCACTCATCAGCGGCATAGGACTCCGTCACCAGATATTGACGCCCCTTATTTTACCTCCAATTCTGAGCCAGAGTCTGAGAACCCCATTTACACTGCCCCTACTAGCCCCATGGCTGGCGTGACTTCCACTCCCATCTTGGTTGGGACCATTGGTGGCACATCCACCACTACACTAGTTACCACACCTGCTTTGGGTACGCCCTCCATGGGGCCCCCATCTACCGTTCCCCTCATGGCACCTATTCCCACAGCAGGAATACCTATTCCCACTCCATCAGTGGCTCACACTACCCATGGTGGTGCAGGACCATCCCATACCACCTTAGTTCCCCCACTTGGGGGAAACCTCCCTAACACTACCCCTCCACTTGGGGGCATTGGCCCCAACTTGGTCTAACCCACTACTGTGTCACATCCTTCTTCCAGTTTTCCATTTATGGCTAGCCTCACCCTGCCTGACCTAGCCAGATTGACCAACGACCCTATCCGACACGACCCTGCGTGGCCTCACATGCCCACCAAGATCCCCTCTGACATCCCTAAGTTCGAGGGAAAGGAAGGTGAGGACCCACAAAACCACATTATGTCCTTCCATATATGGTGTTCCTCCAACTCCATATTGGATGACTCTATTCGCCTCCGTCTCTTATAGCGCACCTTCACTGGAACTGCAGCCAAGTGGTATATCAAGAAACCCCACGGAACCCATAACACCTTTGCTTCCCTTGCCTCAACCTTCCTGCAGTTCTTCCAGTTACCTATCCACTATGACACGGGCGTTGAGATCCTCCTATCATGCAGACAAAACACGGCTACCCACATCACGGACCACATTCATGAGTGGCGTCGACGCCGTAGCTTATGAAAGATCAAATTAGATGATCGTATCTTCCTATATTGGTTCCTCAAATCCCTTCTTCCTGTCATTGCTAAGGATGTGGCATCCGAAAGACCCCAGTCTGAAGAAGAGGCCATCCTTAAGGCCCAACAATTCGACCTCATTTACACCTAGTCGGGTTATCTCTATACCATTATGCCTGACACCCCTCGCGGCGTTTCCTCCCAGCATGATGTGCCGGTGGCATCCCACGCTGTCGACGGCATCATTGGCCGTGTCTCTTCGCATCCTCAACCATTTTCCATAGCACATCCTACCCCTGGCCCTGACCTTTCGCAGGCTACCTCACAGTCTGGAGCAACCAACTCGTATGCTCCGATGACACATCACCACCATTCCCATGGACCCTCATGTCCACCTCAGTGTTTTGGTCATGCGATTCCCGCTTACGCCCCCCCGGTTGCACCTCAGCCCTACTACCACCAGCAGGCTGCACTAGCTCCTGCGCCTTCACAAGCCCAACCCTCTTGTTACCCGCCACAGGCAGCCCCTGCGACAAACCCACAACCCGCTCCGCAGCCCTATCAGCAACCCCCTCAAGTTGCTGCACCTACGCAGCCTCCACCTACATATCATCCACCGCAACCTGCTCCAGCACCTGTGCAAACTCAGAATCCACCTGCTGCCCAAGGGCAAGTTTACGCCCAACAAAACCCACAGCAAAACCAGAACAACCAATGCAACCAGGGCCAACAAAACCATGGCAGGGGCCGAAATCATGGAAACAACCAACCTACAGACCAAGCTGGTCAACCCCCTAATCCCCCCGATAATAATAATGCGGCCCCTACTAATCAAAACCCTGATCGGCCGCCCAAGCAGGCTAAAAACCCCAATTTGCGAACAAACCATCCTTGTTCTATTTGCGGGGTCTATGGCCACTACACACATGCTTTCCCACACTTGGAGCGAGCTCAGCAACTTTGGGTTGATGATGCCCACCGCCAAGGGCATGCGGCTCCTCAAGCACCACCCAACCCCCCACAACCTCAGCAGCCACCTTTGGTGTTGCAAAACCCCTTACCAAACTAAGGCGTAGTGAACACTCAACCATTGGCTCCCCCTCAAGCCAACGCGCCAACCCAACAACAAATCACTTACACTGCTCCTGATCAACCCATGTTTGACTCAGGTACCCACCACTTGTTGATGATGTCCTCCGATGAGGTCAACCTCCAGACCTGGCAGAACCAATATGGCTCCACCCCTGAAGCCCCTCCCACCTATAAACCCACTAACGCTGAGCCCACTGATCAGGCGTTATGTATACCTCCACCTCCACTAGATGGCGCTCCCAAAGCACCTCGTTTCCCACTTCGTCGTATCAACAATAACCCCAATGCGCGGGCTACGTCAAACTACAACATTGTTGATGACTTAGCCCAATCTCCCGCAGCCATGTCTGTGTTAGAAGTCTTAAAAAACTACCCTTCACAATGCAAGACTTTACTCTCAGCCATCAGGGCTATCGATCCAAATGATTCGCATTTAATGGAATTTGATTTGGACCAATCCGAACCCCGCATGCCTTCCACTTTAGCGTTCCAAGTTTCTATTTTCATTCGGAATTTTGTCATCCATCTATGCATTATTGATGAAGGTGCCTCTACATGTGTCATGTCCACCTTCATCTAGCAGAAATTGGGATCCCCCCCTCTCCAGCAGTCCACTACTGCATTGCGAGCCTACGACGGCCGTTCGGCTCAACCACAAGGCCTATTAACTAACATCCCCGTCCAGCTGGCTGGAAAAATCATCCTCATCGACATCGAGGTTATTAATGCATAGCTTGATTACAACCTTTTACTTGGATGCAGCTACATGTAAGCCATGCGGGCGGTTGCTTCTTCCGTTTTTCGTACCATGATGTTCCCCCATGAGGGACGTGTGATCAAGGTCGACTAACTCACCTACTATGATCCCAATGCCCCTGCGGCACCCGAAAATGTTCTCCCCATGGTTGAACAACCTGTTTCAGGTTCCACCACCTCATTTGTTTCCTCTATGGGGCCCGGAGTTTACTCAGACGCACCAATGACCTCGACCTTCCAATCTATTCCACCCCCGTCACTCACCACTGACGTGTCCGACCTATGTACCCTGTCCCATCACACACAAACTCCTACTAATCAACCGCCCTTGTTGCCTAAACCCCCTTTGGTACTTAGTCACATTGGTGTTACACCCATCCATACCATTCCTTTCCTCATCCCTCCCTCAGGAGTAGTTAGCGCCCCGGTCATGGCTACCCTCAGCCTCCCTGG
>LPNX010275038.1:413031-495418 GCA_001517045.1 Pseudotsuga menziesii | reverse complement strand
TATGGCTGAAACACTGAGGTGGACAGGAGGGTCCATGAGAATGGTGTTGATGTGGCATTTGAGCATACGAGTTGGTTTCTCCAGACTGTGATGTAGCCCGCGAAGGTTCAGGGCCAGGGGGAGGACGGGCTATGGAAAATGGTTGAGGCTGCGAAGAGAGATGGCCAATGATTCCGTCGGCAGCATGGGATGCCCCCGGCGCATCATAGTGGGAGGGATCGCCATGAGCAGTGTCAGGTATGATGGTATAAAGATAGCCCGACTGGGCGTAAATGAGATCGAACTGCTGGGCTTTAAGGATAGCCTCTTCCTCCGACTGGGGTCTTTCGGCTGCCACATCCTTAGTAATGAGTGGAAGGAGGGATTTGAGGAACCAATCGAGGAATATCCGGTCATCTAACTTGATTTTGCATAGGCTACAGCATCGCCGCCATTCGTGAATGTGGTTAGTGATATGGGTAGCCTTGTTCTGCCGGCAAGATAGGAGGATCTCCACGCCCGCGTCATAGCGGACAGGTAACTGGAAGAACTGTAGGAAGGTCAAGGCCAGGGACGTAAAGGTGGCATGGGTTCCATGGGGCAGCTCGATATACCATTTGGCAGCAGAGCCAGTGAAAGTGTGCTGTAATAAACGGAGGCGAATGGGGTCGTCTACTATGGAATTTGAGGAACACCATAGATGGAAGGACATGATATGGTTTTGTGGGTCCTCACCTGCCTTACCCTCAAACTTAGGGATGTCAGAGGGGAGCTTGGTAGGCATGGGGGGCCACACAGGGTTGTGTCGGATGGGGTCGTTGGTTAATCTGGCTAGGTCAGGTAGGTTGAGGCTAGCCATGTATGGCAAACTGGATGGGGGGTGTGACACGGAGGTGGGTTGGATCACGTTGGGGCCCATGCCCCCAAGTGGAGGGGTGATGTGAGGTATGTTGCCCCCAAATGGGGGAACTAAGGTGTTGGAGGTCGTACCTACCCCACCAATGGTGGTATGAGTCACTAATGGAGTGGCGATAGGTATTCCCACTGCGGGAATCGGTATTGTGAGGGGAACAGTAGAGGGGCCTCCCGTGGAGGGCATACCCATGATAGGTGTGATAACTGGTGTAGTGGTGGATGTGCCACCAACCGTCCCTCCCATGAAGGGAGTGGGATTCATGCCAGCCATGGGGCTAGTAGGGGCGGTGTAAAGGGTGTTCTCAGATTCAGGCTCTGAGTCTGAGGTAAAATAAGGGGCGTCAGAATCTGGTGACGGAGTCCTATGCCGCTGACGAGTGGAGTCAAGTGACCAGGCTCAAGATCTACGATGAGTGGTATCAAGTGATCTGTGCTGTGGGGGTTCGCCTCTGAGGCACCGAGAATGTCTCGGGGAAGCAATGGTGATAAATGATGTCAAATCTCTGTGAGTTGAGGTAACTACAAAAAGGCTCAAAAAACCCTAATGCAACCGAGTGTGCAGAAGGAGATCTCAAAAAATAGGGCGCTCAGGCCAACAATCAAAATCAAAACGCCCACTGTAACAGCTGTGCTACAATAGGCGGAGGGTCAACAAAAAATGGTCAGAATACCAACAAGCAATAGGTTTGCTAAAAATAGAAAACGGTGGAATCACTAGACCAAAAGGAGGTAAGGGAGCATGCAAATACCTAACAAGTAGTATTATGACTCAACTAGACATATCCTCTGCAAGGTGATGAAATCCAAGTCAGACAATATGGATAGGAAAGCCAAGTGGCTAAAGTATCCCCCTACCGGGAGGGACACCGGGTAGTCAAATCCTAGATAAATGGCAACTAAGATACCCCGTTCATGACACGTCCAGAAAGGTAAATCTGCCGCTTGGTTCTTTAAGCGCAATATTCCCTATACAGGGATATTCCGAGAGCTGCGAAAGGTAGCCCTTCAGTTACTAAATGGAGTTCGGTATTCCACTCAGACCTCCGGAACCAATCTCACGACTTCAACCCTCCTAAGGGAGAGGCCTTTTGATAATCTGGTTGTGACCGTGTCAAAAAATACTAAGGGATTTTGGTTCCCTAAAGGACAACAACTATGTCTCAAGTGGAAATAACCAAGGGGCGTTATTGGAAGCCTATCCCCTTGATCCTACCTAACTACAAAAATTCTTTTGTGTTCCCCAAGTGGGGTTAGAATGTTGGTTGAGTTAAGTATTTTTTAAGTCTCACTTGATTTAGGTGTTAGATTGTGTGTTGGTGAGGTTATGAACTGAAAAGAGAAGTGCCAGGGCAACTTCCG
This sequence comes from Pseudotsuga menziesii, assembly GCA_001517045.1. Lineage (NCBI taxonomy): Eukaryota > Viridiplantae > Streptophyta > Pinopsida > Pinales > Pinaceae > Pseudotsuga > Pseudotsuga menziesii. Next base: position 493,165 of record LPNX010275038.1, on the reverse strand, counting down.
AAATAACAATATAATTGAATGAAACAATTTATACCATGCAAAATTTATCTGAATAAACAATGCTGAATACACAATGCTAAAATGTTGTAAACAATTCTGTAAACATGGGACAGAAAGGCTGTAGGCCTGCAGGTGGGACAGATGGCTTTGCGATTTCGCGGGTATGGGGCGAAATCGCGCAGTCGGATAGCGGGTTTGAAGGCAAAAGTCGCGCGCAGATCGTAGGTTTCTGGCTAATAGCGGCGATCGGACCGTGGGTTTGAAGGAAACAGTCGTCGTCGGGACGCAGGTTTCTAGCTAACAGCGGTGGTCGGACCGCGGGTTTGAAGGCAACAGTCGCGGTCGGGACGCAGATTTCTAGATTAACAGCGGCGGTTGGACCGCAGGTTTGAAGGCAACAGTCGCGGTCGGCACGCAGGTTTCTAGATAACAGCGGCGGTCGGACCGCGGGTTTGACGTAAACAGGTGTGGTCGGGTCGCGTGTAAGGGCTAAAAAGGCGTGGTCGGACCGCGGGTTTTGGAGAAAACAGGTGCGGTTGGGTCGTGGATTTCTGGACAGAAGGCGTGGTTTACGGTGACCGAAAACGACAGCCGAAAGGACAAAATAGAAAAGAAAATAAAGAAAAAAGCCAGCGGAGTCGCCAAAACTGTTGCTAGGGTTTTATCCCTAGCTTGTACGAATGAGTACCTACTAAGGACAATGGATTCCTTAGTAGCAGTTCAAATGATATATGAATTAAAAGCTATAACTGAAATAAAAACTAAATCTAAACATTCATGAAGCAAAATAATAGAAAGTAAATAACATGAAACAAAAACGGTAAATAGTAAATAATGATCTTTATTGATGTTACCGCCAATGTGGAGGGTGGTGAAGTCCGTTGCGTTGGTCTGATGTCGGTTGCTCCGAACTTCAAGCTGCTTCTTCTCTTTCTCCAATGGTGGAAATGGGCCAAAAGGGGCTCTCACGGTGAAAGTAGCTTCAATGGTGATCTAGGGTTTCTCGAGCAATTTTGGCAGAGGCAGGATACTTGTGATTGTGTATTTTGAATAAGGGGTCTCCATCACTTATTTATAGTTGAAAACCATGCGGTTTTAGGGTTAGGGTTTGCTGATTAGGGTTTCAGCTTTTTAGGGTTTTTTCCTCTTTTTCCTCATTATTTTATATTTTTTATTCCTGTTTGGATATTTTTGCTTTTTTGGAGGAATTTTGGATATTTTTAGAGAAAAAGAGGGTTTTATGGCCTTTTGGAGGCATTTTAAGCCTTTTGGAGGCTTTTTGCATGGTTTTATGGGTTTTAGATGGAAATATGGTGGGAAAATGGACAAATGAGCCATGTAATGGGGTAGATGAGGTAGTGAACACTTTTTGGGTGATAACACCTATCCTATTACATGAAAGCAAGACTCAACCCAATTACTATGGTTTTTCAGTAGACAAAGTTAGAACTAGTTGATATGTTTTGACTCTCATACAAATCGCTAGATCGCTCGACCCAAAATCCAAAGGAGGATTTCAAACTCTCTAACCTTGACAAGATAGTTTTGTTTGGATTAAAGAGCTTATTCCATACTCCTTGTTAAAGTTGGAGATTCAATTCTCACCTGACTGATAGGAGGACTTGAAAATTCAATCAATGGGCATAGGTGGTAGTGACACAAAGACTCAAGCCTAAACATTATACCTAGATCTTCAAAATTTGTAGAGTGTGGAAAGTTGGAAACCTTTGGTGGACCTAAAAATGCTACCTTTGTTTGCTCCTTCATCTTGGGTTGGGTTGTTGTTTGCCATAGACTAGATCTTGAAAATCCTGCATCCTTTGTGTTCATTCTGTCAATATATTGAAATCCTTAAGAACCTTTTTTGGTTTTTTTTTCAAGTGACCTTGGAAGTCTCAAAATCATGCATCCATCTCCTCTCCACTCCCTTTTCATAAAATACTTCCATGTTAAGAGATCGATTACACTGAACTGTCGAGTTTCAACTTGCCTCACATCGTCACAACTCATTACAATTGAAATTTTGTTTTTAATCTAGAAATACATTGAATGAAATTTTATTTAAAGCCCAGGACCCAAACAAATAAATTTTTTTCATGGGTCAACAACATGTTTATTTGAGCTAATGTCTCACTATAAATCACAGTAAGTGGAACTGGAAGTGGTACAATTTTTCCAACTCTTAAATTATTGAGATGGAAATCCATGCACCATAAGTAGGGAACCTCCTACCAAGTCTCTCACCCCTCTTCCTAAATTCATGCAATATCAATGGAGAGAGGGAGTCCATGACATAGATCTACCCGAGCCATGAAGGAGAGGCAAGAGTGTCACCAAAACTAGCCACACAACTCTCTTACAACCCTCATTAAATGATAAATTCCTGACTCTTGTGCTAGTTGGGGTGATGTTGTAACTCATACGTCACATGGAACCAACAAATGATGGGTAAAGGCCATCCAATAATGATAAAAATGATCCTAGCATCCCCATGCAGACCTAATCACAACAACAACTTTAATGAATCTTATCAATGTTTGTTGTCATTCCATTTTATGCCTTAATAACAATCTTTTGTGGGAAATTAAATTTTTATGTTGTATGGCTAAGTGGATTTTCTGAGGACACTCAATTTTAATGCCATGTTAACCATACTACATCAATATGAGCTTTCGGCATACGATTATGGATATATTTGGGGTGAACTCGACATTGAAAAGTTTGCCATTGTGCATCAATGGTTCATGTATATTATACAACATGGAATCTACATTAAGGAGTCCATCATTCAGCATCCACAGTTCACAAGTATCATATCCATATGGGTACCTTGTTGCAAGGATTTGTTCCAACCCTACCATCTTTTCCTAGCACTAGTTCTACGCAAACTCAAAAAATGTAGAGACCGCAAAGGATCCAAGCATAGATCATTTTAGAAACCCTTATGGAAATATCTATCTCAATACACAAATATAAATACTACTTCAATTAAAATAGAAACATAACAACAATAAATCTGATATCAAATTTTCGTTAAACATGCTGAAACAACGTAGCTTTCAGCCCCAATGTCATAATAAATCATTGTAATAAAACAACCATAAAACTTGCTCAATGCATGGGAAAAATCAGTTCTGCAACACAAATTCATGAAAACAATGGTAGTACACTTCATATTATCATAGTAATGAAGATAAAGTACAAAACCTTAGCTCATCCCAAGCTGGTACAACAGATCCTTCCAACTCATCTCAAGCAGGGACTCTTCAATGCATTCTAAGATCTAGTATGTCCATTTGTGACTGCCACAAACTGTGGCCCACAATACAAAGGCCAATTAAGGAATCCCACCAAGCTCTACAATCCAATCCATGGAGTTTCAAAACAAGCCAGCATTGCACCAAAATTCAAACCCAATATCTCCCATGTGCATCACACAAGCCATCAAGGATATTCTCACATGCATCCCACGGGCTTCAATACTCAACACTTGTTGTCACTTCTCTCATTCATCATTTGTGATCATTTTGAGGCTTGAGCTTTTAGAATAGAGCCATAGACTTAAATTTTAGACTGATCTTGGCAATTCTTGTGGGTTGTTGGAATCTCAATTAGGACTTAGGAGGAAAGATTAGGAGGGTATACTACAACCTATCTTCCAACTTCAAATTGAAATTTCAAGGGCCCTCAAGACTCTAGAGGCTATTTAGAGCCTCGTTGATATTGTATTTTGTTTCAGATTATTATATGTAGTGCAGTTGGTGCCATTTTGATATATTAAGTTCTGATCCATACACATACACACACAAGTAGACTTTGCATATTTATATCTAATGGTTTGGGATCTTGTTTGGAATCCTTATTATTATTTTTCATTAAATTTATAATATCTTATGCATTTTTTAGTAAACTGAGTCATTAATATCAAATTGATCTAACTCAATGTCGATTCTGGTTTGAGTGGGGATGACCCTTGACTAGTTCCAAGCCCGAGTTCAATATTTAAAACATTGGCTAGCATCACACCAAATATCAATCTAAGTTACAACGTAGTTATAACAAAGACACTATATTCCCTTTATATATAATTAGGTGAGGGAGTCCAACAATAATACATGGATTAAGTCCACAAGCAAACACTAGGCTAGTTAAGCCAACAAAAAAACCCAAGTGGAGTGCTACACTAAGCATATAAGAAACAAGACACATCCTTTAAGGGTTCCATATCCATATTTTGTCTTTGGCATGGCTGCACTATGAAACATGTTCGACACATGTTTAGTACATGTCTTGAAACAAGACTCATACTAAACACATGTCAAAGACATGTCCTAGATGTGTCTCACATGTCCAACACATGTGGGTAGAAAAGTGACATAAGATTCTCAAAAAAAATTCTCAATAATTTTTCTCACTTTCTAAAGAGGGGGAAAGATATCTAAAAAATTTCCATTATGCAAATGAATAGTAAAACCGATATTTGATGGGATTCCATGTATTTTGAAGGTGAACTCACAAACCATATTTTCCATTTCTTCAACAATGGTGATTATCTTCATTCATTCCACAGAAATCATGGCACAATCAGAAATGGTAGTCGGTAAAGGTCAAAAGAAAGATGGGAAGGTCAGTGTTGGTGTCCCCCCCCCCCCTCCAAGCTCATATATCTCTACTAATGCTAGTACTCCATTTGCTGCAAGGGTAGTATCCAATGTTGAAAATAACCCTTTTGTAGCAACTTGCAAGATAACAAGCTCGAGAAAATAATAAATAAAGGGAATTGCCTCTCTATCAAATCAGTTTGAAGTTGTCATATGTAGAACTAATGTAGGACTTGATTCTTCAAATTCAAGTCTACAGTTAAACCACCAATGCAAGGAAATTTTGTTGTCCCTTAACAAAGATTAAAGCTAGAATATATGGTATATGTAGCAAATGATAGTTGGTTAAAAAAAATATTTTATCTGCTTATCTTAAGGGTTTGGAGGCTTACAGAAAGGCTATTATCCTATTCCTTGAATCCTTTTCAAATGGTTATTTTTAGATCAATAAATTTTATGACCCTTGATATGTGCCACAGTTGATCACTAAATATTCTTGGGAAATGATAAATGACAAGCATGCTTCTAGCATTGTCTCAAGAATCAAAAAAATCATGAGCATTGGAGGCTTTTTTTCTCTCTACAATATGTATTATGCCAACCATTTGGAGCATGGTCCTAGAAGGTATTGTAGTATTTTATGGTTTGTAAGAAATTTTGAAAGTCAACTTATTTAATTGCACCTAAGGTCTAGGAACAATTGAGCACATTTTTTTTGAAAGAGAAAGGACAACAAGCATATTGAAAAGAATGATGACAGTAGGAACCAGATGGAGATGGCACTGAACGACGATATCCTATTTCAACTTATAGTCATGGAAAAGAACTTCATTATTGCAGTTTAATCCCAAGCCATGAATAATTCTCAATGAAAATGAGATCTTTTGTGTCTTGATTTTTTAGTCAAGACACAACCTATATTAAGGATATTGTCTCTCTCTTTTGCACAGAGGCCATTTGGCTAATCCCAAAGTATTTTTCATTTTATTTAAGCACAAAAAAGTAGACCACTCTTCGACATGGTTATGTTTATCGTAATATGTTCAATTCATGTTAGATGATTATATTTCCAATATATCATAGGCTTCATGTCCACTCCATTTTATGGGTATAGAAAAAAATCATGCTAAATCAATCTGTTTCCTCCTCACATCAGCACAGAATACTTTCAAGGAACATAAAAAAAACAAGGGCAGAGGAAACAAGGCATTTACTAACCTAAGAAGGAGAAGTAGATTTGAATTTTGTGCCTGCAAATCCCTCGTCAGCCTCTTCAGGAGCCTCCAAGTTCTGTCATGTGTTGTTGTGTCTTTTTAAATTACAACAAGATATATAGAGAATTTTCCAAACCCCAAACACATTCTCTAATAGGCTTGAGTTATTCAATCGCCTCTTAAACCCAAACGCCCTATCCTGCTACCAAAGCAAAAAATTTGGCGCCATTCGATCCAAATCGTTGCATAGAGGAGTAGATCAAGCCATATTATTATGCATTTCACTGCCATCATAAAACCCTCACCGAAAATTTGGTGCCAATCGAGCCATGGCCAAAAATTGACACAATGGATTTCAGTGCCATCACAAAACCCTCGCTGAAAATTTGGTGCCAATCGAGCCATGGCCAAAAATTTGACACAATGTATTTCACTGCCATCATAAAACCCTCACCGAAAATTTGGTGCCAGTCGATCCATGACCAAAATTTTGACACCAATGGATTTCACTGCCATCATAAAACCCTTGCCAAAAATTTGGTGCCAATCGAGCCATGGCCAAAATGTTGACACCAATGGAGTCAAATCTCTATGTAGTGGAGTAGATGGAGACTTTTCATGAACATCATAAAAAATAAAATAAAAATTGGTGCCAATGGATCCAAACATCTATGTAGTGAAGTAGATAGAGACATATTGTTATGGGTTTCGTGGCCATCATCAAACCATCGCAATATAGTTCCACACTCTAGAACTATGGCAGGTGACCAAATTATGGGATTTCCCCTGGAGTGTTCCCCAAAAGTGGGGTATACCAATTGTTCCACCTCACTTGTGGGAAGATAATTTTAGGCTTGGTGAACCACCTAGAATGGGATAATCATTGGGGTATTTTATATCCAACATTTGTCAAAGGGATCTTTATCATGGCTAGGGTGTGTATTAATGTTTTTTAATGATTTTGTTTTTTATTTACAATATTATATCATAAATCTGTTATTAAACTTTGGTTTTATTTTATATATGTGAATATGTTAATGTTTCGTTTATATATGAAATTTTATATTTATATATTAATGTTTTTTTAATAATATTATATTTTAAATGTGTTTTAGTAACATAGACTTTGATTTTAGTTTATAATTGTGAATTTAAATATTAATGTTTGTTTATATATGAAGTTTTATATTTATATATTAATGTTTTATATGTTAATGATGATAGTTATTTTTTTTTTAGAAAACAAAATCACTAGTACTCTTTTTCAAGCCCAGAGAAACCAACTGCATGTTGTCTAGTATTTTGAGAAGGAATTATAGCGATAAATTGTTGATGTTTTTATGAGGGGAGTGATATTATGATAGTACATTATTAATTTACTAAATTTTAACACTGCAGATGGATTCAAAGACCCTTCTTTGAATCCATCTACAATGTACAGGCCTCTGAATCCATCTGTAGTGTTAGAATTTAATAAAATGTTCAAATTCATTGTCAAATTTGTAATTTTTTCCATTGCTGGAGTAACACAACTAAAAATGACCAAATAAATGACCAATTGTATCTGGTCATTTGTAGTGTAGATATCCCGTGATCAAATTTGGTCATTTATCTTGGTCTTTTTTAGTTGGTTTTTATCCCATGACCAAAAGTGGTCATTTATATTGGTCATTTTTAGTTAGCTAACTTAGAATTATCAATTTTGGTCATTTATCCCTTTAAAAAGATGTGGTGACCAAAAATTTTGGTCTCGTGGTCACTAATCTCTCATTTTCCACTAGTGTTGGGGTTGGCCCTCTATCTCTCGCGCGTTTCTAGTTTGTGAGTATTATTCCCCTGCTCATGCAGAGCGTTGGTCTTTCCCACCATCGTTAGACTGTTGTGGTTTCATCACTGATCGTCGGTCTATGTGTTGTGTTATTTCCATTCAAATAGAGAATCAATTTGCCCCACGCATTTTTGGACTGGGAATTGGTTCCAACCTTCATCGCTCAATCGTGAGTTGAATACTACTATTCTATTGTTGGGCCATGGCCATAATTTCTTTCCTAGTTTTGTTTGCTAGTGACCTTTTCCATCAGGTGTAGTTTGAGATCCTGTTCCCTTACCATTTTCTGGTCTGTTCAAGTCTCATAGTGATCGTATTGAGGAGCGGGTGCTGTGGGTTCACGTGTGTGTGTTGACTGTTGTTTGGCCACGATTGCATTGAGAAATTGTTGTGGGTTCATAGTTTTTGTGGGTTGTTGTTTGATACAATCGACTAATTTTGTTTTTCCCTGGAGAAGCTTGAATAGTTGTTTGGGCTTCTTGCATGCAGTGGTTTTGTCCTCAGACTGCATTGGAGTGGTGAATGCGGGCCTGAGATGCTTGATAAGCCTGGTGAGTTGAGAACCACACAGACAGAGCCGTTGAGCCGATTTGCTTCTCCACAACCCTTGAATAGCACTGGAAGGGAGATAAGGGTCTAAGGGACTACGTTGCATAGAAAGGACTGATTTCCTTGTGTTGGGTGTGTTTGGGTGTTCTAGAAGCCAGGTTAGTTTTGGTGTCGGTGCACTAGCTTAGCATTAGCCTTTCCCAACTCCTAGATGGCTTGATAAACCCAACTCTGTTGGCTTGGCTGATCCATTGTTCTCTTGATAAATCCAATTGTGTTGGCTTGGCTAAACTGTGTACCCTTGTGGGTTGTTATCCTTGGCTATGTGTAAGAATTTTAGTTCCTTATTCCTTGGGGAATCATGCCTAGCTTGGGGGTGGAAATGTTTCTAAGAGATTAAAGAGCACACGAGCCTATGGTTGGGTGGAACGTTGCAGCGATGTAGCTGGTTGTGGAACAAGTTCTTCATAAGATAAGTATTCTTGCCTAACTTATATCTACAATTATAGTTACCTTTGATGAGCGATGATATACATGTAAATGCTAATCTATATATGCATGAATGTTGATTGATATGTTTTTCTTCCGTTGTGTATATGAATAATTATGCTTCATAAAATGTTTTATGTTTTAAGTATCATGCTTTAGCACTATATGTATGTATGTTTCATGTTCATGGGGCTATATGCTCAAATTATTTGATGTATCGTAGCATCCTATTCGTCTGTCAGAAGGTCGGGGACGTTATAGTTAGTTTCTAGTTCTAGATAATAATGGTTATATCACAAACTCATTGTTAAGTCTACTATTTGTTTTGAGTACCTATTCTGTCGAACTTGAACTTCCAGAATAATACTTTTAGTCACGTTTCCTTAAATTTGATGAATTTATAGATGAGAACATTCATTCTCATTTAGCTAATTTCCACGACACCAAAGTGTTCAGATTCCATTTTTTTTGTTGAGAATGTTCTTATCTTATAATGAATATGATTTACAGGTTCCTAAGATAGAAATCACAGATGATATGACCAAGGACTAATATAAATTAATGAACTCTTTCATGGAATAAATATATAACCTTTTATTCCAAGAAAAGTTTCCCATGGTACTTCCTAAGATGAGGAAAATACTGCAGCTATCTCCTAGTAAGATGATAGGAGACTGGTTCTTGGCGGAATTTGAAACAGTCATAAGGCTATATGCTTTTTTACATCAGCCTTATGTCCTTCCAGCCTTTCTAACTGCCTAGAATTTCTCCTTGGAAAATAATAAGAGAAATACTCATTGTTGAAGAAGAACACTTTTTGAATTCTAAAAAGAACTCAAGCATTACTTTCCCCTGGGAGGTAGGGCCATACACGGTCAAGAGAACGACTGCCTAGTTAGTAACTTACTCAAAGGAATGGGATTCTCTCTGGAACAGGCTATAAACTATGACCCACATCAAGTAATTTCCAAAAGGAGAAAATCTCACAAGAGTAAGCCTTTTGAGCACACTAAAATAACCAGGCTAAGAGAAGTAGCCAATTGGGCCGATTCCCCTAACTCTACCACAATGGATATTAGCATAGGACAAGAATTTGTCTCACCCCTTCCACGGGACAATTCTCCTCAAAGGGACCCATCCAAAGTAGTTGCAATGGCTAGGAATGTTTCATCATTGGTCGGTTATTCAGGAAGTTCTATGAAAAGAGGACCTTCGAAACCCGTGGAGAGTGATGAGGTAGATACTGCCAGCATGCCCCAAAAGTAGAAAGTTGAACAAGAGCAGCAGTTGGTACAGGTTAAGAGAAGACGTATGAAGGGACAAATGAAGAAGGAAAATGTGAAAGACAAACAGAAAGAAGAAGAGCCCGAAACGACCAAGTTAGAAATCCAAGAGTATGTGTTTAATGGACAGAATCAAAACAGGAATACCTCTAAAGAAGAGTGGCTAGAATCTTACAGAGAAAGGGCTAATAGAAATTTTCATGAGACAGTAAATCTGTATGATAAAGTAGTACAGTTTCCCTACCCAAACGTGGCATTGAAGACTGTGAGGTATCTTTCTACAAACACCCTCAGCCTATCCTTGAGTGTAGGAAACAACGTGTCCGAGGTTAATGTGACCCTCGAAAAGGTTCCCACTACTGAAATAATACACCTTAAAAGAAAGACCAGTGACATCTTGAATACTAGATTGCTGAAGGCCACATTATATATATCCAAGCTAGAGTCAAACAAAGAAAAAAATCAAGGCCTCTTAAGGAAGGTAAGAGTTGAAAACAAGGCCCTTAGGGTCCAAATTAACAATTTGTAGAATGAATCAATACTGATAGATAGACATGAAGATAAGAGAGCCTTATCTCAAAGATTGTTGGATGAGAAAGAAAAAGAGATCCAAGTACTTAAAAAGAAGTTGAAAATCCCTTCCACCCAACTCATTCAGACAGCTGAGTTGGTTGAATTTGAGAAAGAGAGAGAAACATTAAACATTGAGCTTATGGATTGCAAGGTCAAGATGTTGAAGCTCGAGGAGAAAGAAAAGAAATGGGAAGTGGATGCCAAGCTTCTGAAGGAAGGAAAAAAAATAATTAAAGGCTACGCTAGCAATAAAGGAAACAGAGCTTGAAGAAAATGTACAGAGGTTGCAATTCAATCAGTAAATGTATCTAGAGAGGTAGATACCAGTTCTCTTTCTAAAGAAATGTCCCAAATAGGCCTCAAAGATACCAAGCTTACAAAACTGAAATAGCATATCAAGGAGTTATAGGAGGAAAAAGAAAAAGAGGAACAAGGGAAGAAAGAGATAGATAAGAAATGTCAATAATTTACACAACAAAATGCCAAATTAGGAAAGTAGGTGGTCGGTAATATTTCCTTGCAGGGTGCCAGACATTTGATTTGGGACCCAATCATTGTAAAATCCAACAAGTTTAGACCTTTTTTATATTTCATCTAAAGTGAAGAGAATTCTTTGAAAAAGGCCAAGAAAAAGGTTTCGATAGTACAAGGAGAAATGAATAAAAGAGTAGTAGAGGTGGCTAAAAATGATGTTGAATTTCTAAGTTCCTTGTCAGATGATCTAGTTAGCCAGTATGGTATCCAAAACAGAGTTGCTATTATTTCTAGGGCTAGAAAAGTGATTGCTAAACATAGGATCCTGGACATTGTACTAGCCAAAACTTACATTATATACCAAAAATTAAGGGAGGTGATTAAGTTGTTTAAGCCACTAGTAGATAGAGGAGTCCCTTTCTTCTCGAAAGAAAAGGGACCCGTATTGTCTCTGAAGGATTATTTGGAGCAATTGGTTAGTTGCAGATCAAATAACAACAAGTTACGAGACATGCAAGAATTTTTGTTAGGCACGATATTCTTTGATAAATTGGTCAGTGAATTCGAATTACTGTTCAATTTTAATGCCACCTATGCTACAGTTCCTGGCGTCTCATACACAGAAATCATGGAGCTTAAAGTATGAGCACATGACATGGTCATTGCAACCTTTCCTGGTCATGATCAATGGAGGTTAATTCAAAAATACGGGTCGAAAAACTTTAGGACGCAACCATCAAGCCAACATGGATGACAACGCAAGAGTTTTTCTCCAAGACATGCCCATTTGGAAAGTTGCATCTTCCATACTTTGTACAGTTGTCACCATCCAAAAAATACAAAACAGGATTTTATGCATATTTTCTTCCAACATTTTGCATTTTGTTTTTCTCTTTTTGTAAATCGTGGTGGATATGCCATGTTCGAGTTTGTTAGAAGAGGTTCTTTGGTTTGTAACAAATTTTGTTTCTAATTTGGATTGTGGAGTTCCGAAACACTATAAATGTACCTCCTGAGGGAGCAGAAAGGGTTGGAACCAATGTAATTTTTGCGTTGTATGCTTCGAAGAGTTTTATAATAAAGTTTCAGAGCTGAAGCTAGTATTTTCACAGGGATTCATGTGTTGTTTTATGTTATAGTCTGTTACTTTCTTTCTCATGTGAACGTTTTCTAGTTTATCTCCCCCACTATGTTTTCTTTCATGTCTGAAATAAGTGTATAACAATTTGGAATTCATACATACTTTGCTATGTCTGTTGTTTTAGATATCCACTGAATCTTTTTTCTAAAGTTAATACCGAATTCATTCTTTAATGCTTTGTGTTGATGGTTTGTTCTTGTTATTCTTTTTCCACCAGACAATTATAATTTGACTGTGACCAAATATCTATATTGCCACTGTGTTGAAATCACCTTTATAATTTTTTTTGTCTCCATTGCCCAATAGTCCTATGTTCTGTTTCAACCAATCTTACAAACAATTCATATTTTCACTTGTACATATCTAGAATTGTTAATATCTAGTGAGAGATCCCCGTCGGAAGAGAAGAAAGCCAATTCTCTCTTCAAAAGTGGTTATGTTGTTTCCTGGGAATGAGCCTTTCACAACCTTGGGTTAATTTACAGTGCTAATAAATTGGCGTCGTTGTCGGGGATGAGGATGAAGATCATCCCTAGGAGAATGACAAGGATTGTAAAGTTTCAAGAAAGATATTTCTGTGGGAAAACAAAAAAAATTGCATTCACAAGAAGGTTGTACATTTTCTGTGGCGAATTCACACTCGTTTTGAGCAGTATTACATGAGACATCCTGGCTTTCAGAAGAGTACATACGAGATATAATCCTAACACTGAAACTTTGCAAAGTGTGGAAAATCCAGAAAGAATACTTAGGAATAGCAATAAAGAAAACATGAATATTTCTTAGTTTGATACATCTTCATCTTAATATTTGTATAATATAATGGAATCTAAATGGGGAAATAATGTTGAAAGATTACTGACCAAATTAAAGTATGAGTCTGACCAAAAGAATGTTGAGATTAGCCCCAGTAGATTGGAATCCTATCTTCTTGACTCTTTGTGGAAAGAGCTTGAGACTTCAACCAAAGCTAAAAAAGCAGTCCCTATTTTTCAGAACGTCCAGTTTCCCAACCACCCACTTGATCCTAATCAACCTACACCAATGGATTCTGTGAGGATTTCCCCATTGGTCCTACCTGTCATTTTGCATGACCTTCCCTTAAACTACTCCCAAATAATTTCACTCTATGATGGGGAGGGGAATGTTTTTGCAAAATACCATGTAGGTAAGTTTGATGATTTCATAGATTTAGAGGAAGTGGATCATGAAGATGTCAAGATGAGGTTGTTTGTAGAGATTTTGTCTAGGGAAGCCAAAAAATGGTACAAATATTTACCACCTAGGTCTATTCCTAATTTTGTCAGTTTCCAAACTGAATTTCTGGAAATATGGGATGATAAGCAGAGCCCATTACAAGTCCTGTCCCAGTACAACAATCTCAATAAGGGAGGTTTTGAGTCAGTCCATGATTTTTCTAGAAGATTCATGAGAGCTTATAATTTGACACCTACTAAAATTAAGGCTTCACATGGGGCTGCTAAGCTTCATTATCTCAAAGCCTTTGATAATGATTTTGCATTATTGTTGAGAGAAAGAAAATCAGCTACTCTCCCTACCATGTTCATAGATTCCCTAGAAGTAGAGGCCAATATGATGGAATGTGGGAATATAAAACAAAGAGCATATGTTGACAGGAGGAGAGGTAGAGAATAAATACACCCCACCTCTTTTTCTTCTTCTTCTAGTGATGTAAAATTTGAAATGATGCTAAAAGCAATGGAAAAATTAATAGACTGGTTAACTGTGGAAGCTAAGCTAGTAAATAAAGAACAGAATGATTTAGAAGGCCAATCCCTCCCCCAATTCCAACATAATAGACCAAGATACATGAGGAATCCAAGGAACCGGGTGGAACAACTGATAAAACCACCGTTCTGTGAAAATTATGTGGATGATAATGACGGTGCAAAGTCTATTGAAGACCATATTCATCATTTTGGTGATCTGGATTCTGAAATCTATTTGACCAAAGACGAATACAATATGTTTGAACTAGAAGATGAAAATAGTTTAAAAGGGGACTTCGAACAATACCATACGGGGTATATACATTCCATATATGATGTTAGAAAATTCAAATTAAGCGGTGGAGATGGTGTTATAAATAAAGGAGGGTTAAATCCAAACCAACCTTCCAGCAGTCAAGCCAACACAGAAAAAAGAAATGAAAAACAAAAAGAATTTGTTGCATATAAATAAATCGGAAATGGTACTGAGAAAGTAAAATAACCAAAACAAACAGCACCTATGGATCTAGATAAACTTTCTTCCATGTTTAATTTACAAAGTGAGCTTTCCAAGTTGAAGATTTCAATTCCTTTTAATGAACTGCTAAGAAATCAGGAGTATAGAAGCACTATAACAAAGATGATTAATTTCTACCACAAGTATCACAGAGGCCTAAGTCATTCCACTACTTATTCTCCATAGGGTAATGGACTGGCATAATACTCTAACAAGAGTGTGGTAAGGATTATTAAGAATTTTTTGGAGGACAACAAAAGAGTCTAGCATATGAAGTTGAAATATGCCTTGTAGGCTCACAGGATGAACACAAAGAGGGCTATTGGTATGTCACCATTTCAATTGGAGTATGGAGCTGAGGTAATTTTTCCAGCATCCCTAGGAGTCCCAGTTATGAAATTGTTGCAAGACTAGCAAGACTAACCTAATCCCATGCAAAGAAGGATCAACCAGATTATTGAACTGAATGAACTACGGGATAAATCATATGATAAGGTGGAGATACATTAGGAGAAGATGAAGAATACCTTTGACATAAGAATAAAGGAGGATGTTTTTTAGGTTGACGACCTGGGGTTAAAATGGGATGCCTCGCATGAAGACAAAGGAAAACATGGAAAATTTGATCACTTGTGGGTAGGCCCATAGTTCATTGCAGCACTCAAGGGTAACAATGCTTTCATTTTGTAGTATTAGTATGGGTCACAGTATGAAGGAGTCCCAGTGAATGGATGTAGGCCCCTGAATCAAATTAACATGTGTACCTAAATGACTCTTACATGAAAGTTAAAACTTGACATAAAATGACTCTTGATCTACCTAGGTTTATAGACCCCTCCAATTTCTTTGATTTGATGAGGAAACATCATCATCAACTCAAACATATTGTATACCACAAAGGTACATAACTGATCCATTAGACATAGCTACATTGAGTTGAAATTATCCATTTAATTTTATACAAGTCACAATCATTGAGATAATTGAAAAAGATATAGTGCTTGAAGCTAATTATGTTGCAAAAGTACTGACACGTTCAAGTTTCCCATTATCCACCTTAACTTAAGACACAATTGATCCCACAAAGGATTTGTGTTTGGGGAGTCAAATACTTATTTTCAATGCAAAATGGACGTTTTTGTACATATTCGAAAGGCACTTTAGGTCTTATTTTGGAAAACTATACATAGCTAGGTAAACCAAATAGATAGCAAATCAAATATTCTCCTCGTCACTTGAAATTTTTAGGTTGCATGCAAAGCCTTCAATGCTGCTCATACATAGAAGATATGATTTGTTGGTCATAAGGTAAGTCCACATTGGCATGTACAATACCCTCTAAAAATATAAACTCGTAGGTGTTATCCATCTGCTGATATATGCAACACAAATTGAGTTTAATAGTGCACATATATTATTGATATGTCATGGAAAAATTGAAGTTTGGATATTATTAGTTTTTTGTTTATGGGTTACAATGAAATCAGATTTCACTGTCAAGTCTGTTCACATACCTCCAACACTAATGGTTCATTGCAATCATATCCTGCCAAACATTGTTAACATATCCAATCTAGAAAGTTTTATATACAAATTTAAAACCCAGGACTCATATGTACATTCACCTCAAACTCCCAAATCTTGTTGAATTCGAATACAATTTTGAAACTCATACTTCTATTGCCAAAATATTCTCATCAAATTTAATCTTCAAAATTGAGTTTGCATTCACCATGTTAACTTGAAATCTAGGTTGATCTCTTTGGTTTGTATTGAACTATGGTTCATAATCAGTGAGATTTCAAGCATGATCTTTCCTAATAAAAACTTTCTACAAACAAGAAAACATCTCTGCTCATTGGTCAATTAAAGGGTTGATCCAAATTTGAGTTTGGTCTGTATTTCCTTGTGTGCCAAGGTTTATACTTATTACTGAAAAAAGACCATTGCAATAAAATCTAGGTTTGATGAGGAACCTTTACTGTCAATAGAATATCAATTTAACACTTGCTCAAATCCCATAGAGTTAATAATAATTTCCCCAATAGTTGTAAAGCTAGATAAATTCAAGAATCTTGGAAAAAAATTATAAAGTACTTGAGAAATACAAAGACCAAATTGGAAGAATTAGAAAATATTAGAGTGCTTCACATGGATAATCTAAATGAAGATGTCAAACAACATGGGTGACCACCAATATTTGAAGAGGGGAAATTGGTCTTTAAATGTATTATGCATATGATGAAAGAGAGGTAATAAGAATTTCCCCAATAGTTATAAAGCTATATAAATTCAAGAGTCTTGGAAAAAATGTATAAAGTACTTGAGTAATACTAAGACCAAATTGGAAGAATTACAAAAAATTAGAGTGCTTCACATGGACAATCTAAATGGAGATGTCAAACAACATGGGTCACCACCACTATTTGAACAGGGGAAATTGGTCTTTAAATGTATTATGTATATGATGAAAGTGGGTGCTGATTCATTGTTTGAATATGAAGGTGAACATGCATTTCTATAGAATCTCCACAATGTACCATATTGAGGAAAGTTTGAGCACCTTAAGATTCATTGATGGAAGCATACTTACATTGCTTTCAATTTAAAAAAGACAACCAATTAGTAGTTTACAGAAAATATAATACAAATTAGTAGTAGACATGAATTTCCACCTTTCTTTTTTTATGAGCCTTGAGAAACAACTATGAGCATGAAGAGGACATAGAAAATCCCATTTCCTTTTATCTTAGACAACCAAAAGATGTTTGGGGTGTGTAATGTCCTTCCTATTGTTGATGAAAAATTTGTTGTCCTCATCAATGGGGAAGGTTTGTAACAACATAAGGAGCATTATGATTACATTATGCATGCAGAATTTTTCCATCCATGGATCTACAACTTGTACCCAATTTATTTATTAAAAAAATGTAAGGGCATGTAATTTTAGCACTTAAAAATGTTTGGGACAACTTGCTCACTCTTTTATGTATGGATGCATTTTTTGGCCTTCCAAAATAGGTCATCAAGCCCAATATCATGAACTGGTTTGTTTTCCAGATTTGATTTTGTATGACATGCATCATGTACAGATTTGATAAAATCCAGCAAGGAAGGGAAACGCATTTTTTGTAGGCTTATCTTAGAGCCACCTTCTAAAATAATGTAGCCTCAACACCACTTTCTACACAATATGATTCACATACACCCACCACTTGTTTTCAGACAGATGATGAGTCTTTTCTAGTTGCAAACAAGTCATTACCTAATCAAGTGTCGATATATGGTAGGATCAACCAAATCTAAATCCCCATCACAAAGTAAATAGATTTAAAACCATTGGAGGAAACATATGTTTGCAATCTAACCCCTTAAATATTTTCAAACTTCCAAAGCATACTTCCCTTCTCCAAGGAATAATTCCCCTACATCCTGCCATACCTTTAATACATAAAAATAATGCAGCTAACCAATAACCTTCATCTCAAATTCACTAGCCAATTCCTTCTTGCACCGTATGATGAGATGATTAAGGTTCCCTGTAGGGATAATATCATCTTCATATAGACTCAAGGAAAGTAGAATATATTTATCAAGTGTGAAATAAGATTTGGATCTGCAGGAGATTTTGAAAAACCAAAATGGTGTAACTAGTCATCAATCGTGGCATATCACACCCATGATGCTTATCTCATCCCATAAAGAGCATTCTCCAACCTGCAAACATGGGATTTTTCCCCATGTATATGAAATTCTTTTTGGATTCTTTATGTACACCACTTACTCAATCACACAATTTTAAAATGTTGTATTTACATCCATCTGATGTAAAGACCAACCAAAATAAGAATCCAAAGATTAATGGTTCTAATAGAGATATACCTGGAAACTTGAACAAATGTCTCATCATAATCAACTCCCTATTTCTTTAGTGGGCCTAGAAGTTAAGAACATTTGTTTCCTCCTAAGAGGTCATAGTTTCAAATCCGGAGGGGGGTATAGTGTATGTACAACTTCATAGACTTTAGTAGTCAAATCTCTATTCAAAGGGAGTCCCTTGTCCCACAAATAATGGGTCTCATACACCAATTTGGTTTCTGGATTGGTTGTGACCTTAAAATTAGATTATTATTATTATTATCATCCGTGATAACTAAGAACCTTCTAAAAACAAAGTTGTATATAAACTTTTAAATACTCCCATCATATGCATGCTTAATTTTTTAAATCTCACTAATTTTTCAATCAGTCTTACAACCATCTCCCAAACATCATTCTTAATAATGAACTTATACTCCACTACCAGGGCATCACACCATCATTTCTTTGTATTTATTTTCCTCCTCAAAGGTAGAAGGCTTGGTTTCAAGGTTTTAAGGAATCAATGCAACATAATTTCAAACTTATTAGGTGGATGGCTCACTTGAAATGTTGATTTGGGTAGGAAAACTTGTTCCTTTGCATCTTCGAAGGATTTAGAAAGCCCCATTTTTGGCTTCCTGGATAAACTAGAGGGTGGTAGGAAATGTCCCTTAGCTAATTTCAAGCTGCTCTGAATTTGATTTATTCATCCGATTGTAGATTTGAATTTGGTACAACATATATTTTTTCCTCCTTAATTAACATGGGAGGATCCTGTGTGTTGGTAGACCATCCATCCTCACAGAACTTCACATCACAACTAACTATTGTATTTCATTGTGATGGACTGTAAACTATGTAGCATCTAGGATTCTCATTGTACCCTATAGAAGTCCCCTTTATACTAGATGACTCAAACTTAGTCTTTTAATCAACAACATGAATATAAAGTCAACCACCAAAAATACAAAATGAGATAAATGTGGCTTCTCACTAGTAAAATTTTATTCCATTTTTTCCCCCAGGAACCTTGTGCAGACACCTGCTTAAGATGTAGACATCTGGATAACATCCTTCATTCCATATATTCCTGGACAAGATTCACATGAATAACGGTCTTATCTATCTCGAAGATGGCCTTTTTTTTCATTTTCCAACCCCATTTTGTTGTAGATTGTATGGTACCTTTTTGCAACCACATTTGTTTTGGATTGTGTAGTACAATAAGCACCCTCTCAAATTTTGTTGTTTGTTGTATGATACCTCCTCACAAACCCATTTTGTTGTGGGTTGTATGGAATTATAAGTTCTCTCTCAACTCCTACTAAAGGTTGTTCTAGGTGGGAGCACGAAGCAACAAATTTTTAACATACTTTGGAGGCATTTTTTATATAATATATATAATTAATATATTTTGATGCATATATTATCGAAAAAATCATGCAGAATTTTGAATTAATTGCAGAAAATATGAAAACATAGATTTAACTAGTGCATTAATGATGGTCATTAAATCATTAACCATTTACTACACATGTAATATCAACCATCTAGAAGAGATAAAATCATCATCAAATGATCAACCAAAACATTAGCCTTCACATTTCAACATATAGCATTTGTCATCAACACACTGTAGAATATAATTCAACCATGAAATGAAACAGACTATCATATTCAAGAACAAAGAGTTGTAATATGCAATGAACAATTCAAAGTTCAAACTTAAACTGTTATATAATGTTTACAAAATATGCCGTAATAAATATAAATGAATCTAGAAACTATATTCTAAACTAAAAAAGACAAATAAGTCTATTGTCTACTTATCTTTGCACTTGCCATGAGAAACTTCTAATTTTTTCCCCATGATCTAACAATAGGAGTTCCTTGTTATTCTTAGTATGCAAAAATATTGTGGTGGTTGTTAATAGCTTTAATTTTTGTTCCAAAGAACAAATTTGCTATTGTAAGTGGAGCTAAAATCATTTGTATTTGCTACTATGAGCAAGATAATAATAGTTAATCAATTTCTTTCTCTACAGCAATCTATAGTGTTTTTGCTAGTAAAATTAAATGTTTTTGTATTAACAGGAATAGACATACAAATATAAGAGCCAGGATCCCCTCCATAATCAAAAGGATAACTTCATATAAGATGAGGAGTATAAAATTTGAAATAGAATTTGTTTTTAGGATACTGAACTAAAACTGAGAATACTGCAAGACAAGTGAAAGGAAATTTATGTGTCACCATATTTGTAAGGCTCACTGCTGGGTGGATGAGGATCACTGAAATATGGAGGAGGGACCAACTGAGGGAGTTGGTTGAATAATTTATCTTATGTCCTCGTTCCACTCATCTACTCAAGCTCTCTTGGAAATGAAGGACATATTCTTCTCTTGGCTATATATGTAGATTTTAGCTATATAGTTAGTCTTTTATCTTTCCCTGCTTCAATATCGGTCTGGGAGTTACTTTTTCACTCCCACTTTGTACCTACAATTTTAGAATACCGGTTTGTACACTATATAATAGCAATTAGTTGTGCACATGATCCATGGTTATCAATTCCACTTAGCGGGTTAGGAAGATATATTTTTTATGGCTCAAGGGAGATGAACTCACAAGTTTGAAGCATACTATAGATAGGGTGATAGATTTGTTACCTGTTGTCTATCCATGAGATATATTTTTGGTAAATAAACAACAGAAATTTATATAATATCACATACTAGTACAAAAACCTGGCAATGTTTGGGTAAAAAATGACAGCAGACCTTGCATAGGTAGATCTCTATTAGGTTCTTGCTCAACATAACATAAAACAAAGTCAAAATTAGTCTTTGAGTCTTACATCCCACCTAGTGATGGAAAACAAACATTTGAACCTTAGGGTTTTCAGGAACATAAAAATATGTTCAACAAATCTAGATAGAAGACTAAGAAAATGAACTAAACAATATCTTACTAAAAGCATAATATAAATTCTTAAGCCATTTTCCTTTAAGGTCCCACAAAGAGAGTGATCACTAAACAAAAAAAACATTAAAATGAAAGGAAATGGTCTCTAAGGGTCTCTCAAAGTCACGAATGACAATAGCATTCTCTAGAGACTCATCTTACTCATAATTTAGGGGCACATAAGATCTTAAGGTCTTGAGTATGAGCTGAATGCACTATGCATGTACATACTACTTTGGGGTTCCAGGTTATGGACATGAGATATATTGCATTGATCTAATTGATAAAATCCAACTATGGACTTGTGAATAGATGAACATCTTGTATCTCTTCTAAGGTCCATTGCTAGGAAATCGTAGCTCCATTTTGGATGGTTATGCCCAAATGTGACAAGATCATAAATAGAAAACACTATGCAAAGACAAAAACTTGGGGGAAGGGAATATGATGCCAAGGACAAATCCTTGTCTTCTTCAATTACTGGTAAATCACGTGTTAATTAGTAATGAGTTTATTCCATCTCTTTCAATACTAACCAATTTGTTACAATATTTGATATTTTTTAATTGAGGTTGAAGTTGAAGATTCCTACTATGACTACAAAGTCATATTGTTTCATAGAGGCTTAGTAACATACTTCCTACCATTGCAATACATATTCCATCTTTCATTTTCCAATTCCAACAAGACATTTCTCTAATTCCGTGGTATTTAACATAATTTATATTATATACACCCAACATTACTTACATTGATATTTGTTTTGCAATACCATTTCACCACTTTTCTACTATACTCCATGTGTCTTTCTTTCATTTTTCCCCTAATATAGCACTCGTAATCTGACCCTCTAATATGATCTTATCTGATTATGCACCATCACATTGTTCTTGTTGCCTTGAGGATTCACAATATTTGATCATTTGAAACACCATCCTTGTTTTTCTCCAAGCTTATGTCAATGATCCACAAACCCATCCATATTACCAACATATAATCAAGCTCTCACTTGTGTTGTGAACTCCTTTTAGGTGGGCATTGCACATTCTAAACAATGATCCCTTGTAACAATGAAAACCTTCATTTTTCTCTATTATAATTTATTTTTCCCTAAACTCCATGCTTGCTCGGCCACCATATGAGAAAAACATCAAACCACATCAAATTTTCAGGAGGAATTGACACTTCCTTTGGAAAATAAGTGGATGACAGAATACATTATAGTTTTTCAACCAATGCTTTAGAGTCCACAACCATCTACATGATGGAAATTGACCAAAAAAAATCTGAAACGAAATCCTCCCAATGAGCCATAGATGTCCATCCAAACATAGAAAATACAATCCTTGAGCGATCCAAATTTTTTCCTTGACCACATGAATCCATGTAGTTGAAACAATTCCATGTTGATTTTAGTATGTAATTATAGGAATGTAGGACTGCAAAGATGAATTCAGTAGAGATTCATGATTGTGACAAGAAAATGGTGTTATATTCATAGCAGTTGAAATATGTAGTGAATAATTATCCACAGTTGCATTTATAGTGTATTCATTAAGAAAACCAAGAAAATTGTCATTGGAATTTTCAGTACATAGTTATGTTACTTCATAGCCACAATCTATATTTTTTGGACCAATTATAACAAGTTTCACTTTGAATAGTAGAAATATTGCTTGTATCGCCTTCAGTCAAGTCATTATTCCTCATGGTTATTCACATCATAGCTACTCAAAGATCCAATCACTTAAATTGACTTATATATATTTCCTCACTCATCATTGACTGTATCATTATCTAAAACGTCAATATTTTCATTGGTATACTATTTTACATTACCAAGATTGCTCCTAAGGGGCTCTACCACTTCAAAGGGATTCGATAGATAGTCATCGTCCCTATAGGATGTAAAATGATATTGATTTTGGATTAGATATTGTTGGCCACTTTTCCCCACTCACGCGACCCAGGTTCTGCACAGCCTACCAATCCAACAACTACCCGAGATACTGGCCCAATAGAGAAATCCCCATCAGCAACTTTCGAGTGCACAGGGTACTCCCAAAAGACTGAACACCTAGAGCAACCACTTCACACAAATGAATCATAGATCAATACACCAATGCTTATCACATGGTTAAAAACCTCGAGAGGAAAACAGTGGACAACCCCAGCCAAATAGCTACTTGGAGAAATTTATTATCCAAAAGAAAGAAATTTACATGAGCTTCTCATAATTGATCAACTAGCCAATGACCCCCCATGCTCTTCAAAAATAGATCATTGACCAATCAGGTG
This sequence comes from Pseudotsuga menziesii, assembly GCA_001517045.1. Classification (NCBI taxonomy): domain Eukaryota; kingdom Viridiplantae; phylum Streptophyta; class Pinopsida; order Pinales; family Pinaceae; genus Pseudotsuga; species Pseudotsuga menziesii. The sequence goes on along the minus strand of LPNX010275038.1, from coordinate 469,642 downwards.
TTAAGCCACAGATCAATTGTTAAATTTTTAACATTAAGATATCATTATTAAGATCTTTTAACTGAGAGAATAACAAGCACAGCAATCAAACACAAGAGACAATGAACATAGTGTTTTTCCTCAGGAAAACCATAAATGGAGAAAACCCTGCAACTTCCTTAGAGATAGAATCAGCACCAAAAGTAAAACCCCAAAACAGTAAGATGATCTCCCGACAGTAGCAACCTCTTTCTTCCTAGCCCCAGTGTCTTCTTCTTCCTTATCTATGCGCTACAACTGAGTGTGAGTGAGAGTATGATAAATAGAGAGGTTCACTCTCTATTTATACTAATTCCTGACTTGACTAAACCCAACTAAGGCCAACTTCTATAGGAGAGTCTAATAACCCTAGTGCCCTGAAACTGCGACAACTTTAACCCTTGATAAATAGGAGGGTTACCCATAATGACTTGACATGACTTGTTTACATTATATATCCTCCCAATTGGAACATAATTGGGGCATGACATGAATCAATTACATTACAGACACATCCCAAAATAAACATAGGGGTACAAGACACAAGATACATAGGTGAATACATTTCGAAGTTACAATTACATCAACACTCCCTCTTAACTAGGAAGGTATTCTTTCGACACAATTTTCATCACTGGTCTTCTTCTCTATATCAACTGGATCATCTCGTCATCTTCATCTTCAAGTTTTCTTCAAGTCTTCTTTGTCTTCAAGTCTTCTTCATCACAGGATCTGCATCATCACGACCAGTAGATCATCACTATTGGATCATCACTGTATCATCATCAAATCTAGATCATCACTTGATCTAGATCATCATCAACTATGGATCATCATCACATCTGGATCATCACTTGATCTGGATTATCATCAAGTATGGATCATCATCATCATCATCGGTGCTATCTCTCGATTCTTCTCGTCACAGGAAGTTCTATAGAGCAAACCCTTTTTCATTTTGGTTGTAGGCCTACCCTTAATGTAGGTCTTCATCAGCGCTTATATTTGACCCTAAGTCAGAATGGCCTGCCCAACTCTTACATCTGACCTCATCTTGTCAGAAAGGCACGCCCAACACTCACATCTGACCTCATCCTGTTAGAAAGGCCTAGCACTCACATCTAACCATGTGTAAACACATCGCGCCAGAATGGCTCAACACTTATATTTGACCATGTGCAAACACACCGCATTGGAAAGGCTCTGTACTTACATCCGACCATATTCAAAAACATCGCATTGGAATGACTCAGCACTTATAGTCGACCATGCTTGAAAGCACTGCATCGAAAAGGCTCAGCACTTACATTCTACCATGCTTGAAAGCACCGCATCGAAAGGGCTCTACACTTACATCCGACCATGCTCAAAAGCACCGCATCAGAAGGGATCTCAATCCTAGACTGAGGATTCCTGGTAACTAAACAGGTGCCTCCATTCTCCCAGAGAATGGCATCAACCCTTATATTTGATCAAGTGGGAACACCTCCCTCAATCACATCAAAATGGCCATGCGCTCACATCTGATCATGTAAGACTACATCCTACAGTCATATCAAAACAGCCCTTAGTCCCAGACTGAGTTTTCCTGGTAACTGACCTAGTGCCTCCATTCCAAGAATGGCATTTATCCCTTACATCTGATCATGTAGGGACCAATACTATAGTCACATCAGAATAGCTTAACACTCATATCTGACATGTAAGGAACCAAATCCTCTCACCATGATAGAATGGATTGTTAGAATAATCAACCCATAGTTAGCTACCTTAGACATTAATTAATCTAATTTTTGTCTTATTTGCCTAGTTTCCATATTCCACCTTATGCAAGTTGTCCTCCACACATCCAAAGTGGTCAAACTTGCTAAATTTGAGTCATGGAGCACTTGGTAAACCACTTGGAATCAAATCTACTTTATTTTTGGCCTTCCTAGTGCATGTTTGGTTTTTCTGCTTTATTGCCTGCTTTTTCTGAGTTTTAAGGCAATTGGGAAAGTTTGACTAGGTGAAGTTAACTTGTTTTTTGTCCTCATCATCCTCCAGTATTTTCTCCTATTAAAAGCATGTATGATTTGTCCTTCCATCATCTATTATCTTTCCTAATTTATTTTTCCAATTCGTGAGCTCCTAGACAGATTTGGAAACTGCTTTACGCACCTATGGGGGATTTGCTTAGATTTAGGAAGCCTGCTTTTGACCAAATTCGAATGGAATTCTTATGCATTCAAATATATCATGTAATTATTTATTGTGGCATCCTATCACTTCACAGGTTTGGATATTGTACACTTATTCAATACATATTAGTTTTTTGCTCCATATTCAGTCTCCTTTGTGAGTAATTTGCATGTGTAATTGGCAATTGTTGTGAGTGTAATTTTTCTAACACCTGGGTTCAATTTCCACATGGTATAAGAGCCTTTGTAGATTTATTTCTCTCCTTCTGATTTGTTATTGCAGGTTTGACATCATTGACTGGGAGCATTCTGCTGACTGAAGGGACAATTTCTGAGTTATGGATCAATCTCAGAAGATCATCTTGACTCCATTTAAATTATTTGAATGGAAAGAAGAGATGGATATGTTGTTGAGAGTGAAAGGCCTCTATAGAGTTACTATGGAAATAGAAGTAGAGCCCAATGCAGCTACAGAGAAGATTAAGTGGGACAACAGGAGGGATGAGGCCTATGGTCTCCTGTGTCTGAGCATATCCAGAGACCTCCTTTTCCATCTTGATGGATTAAAATCACCAAATGAAGTATGGGAGAAGATTGTTGAGATTTTTGGTAAGAAATATGAGATGAGGGGACATCAAATTGAAAATTAATTGATCTCCCTAAGTCCCAATAGCTTTGAATCCCTGCAAGCCTATTTTTCCAAGTTCAAAGCCCTTGTTTTGCAGCTAAAACAATGTTGGATCAAAAAGAAGGATGAGAAACTAGTTTTGGACATACTCTCGAAGCTTTTCCCCGACTATTCAGTGTTTGTATCGAGCTTCCATGCCACAAAGTTGATAGCTCGAGCCTGGAAAATGCCTACCCTTGCAGATTTCATGGAATCTCTCACACAAGAACAAGATAAATTGGTGATGATGGGAACCATCAAACCTTCCGAAGACCAAGATCTAGTTGTTGGAGATTCAAGGGTGGATTCAAAAGGAAAGAAGAAATCTAAGAAGCCACTTGAGCAAAAGAGAGACAAGAACAAGTCTACAGAGGAGCCTCAAGGTTCCAAGAAGAAACCCCAAAAGAAGAAGAACAAAGGAGAAATGAGCAAGTGTGCATACTGCAGTAAGGGAAATCATTCTGAAAGCTACTACATGAAGAAGAAAATAGACATATTGACCCAACTCTTGGAGAAGAATGGCATCTCCCTTCTTGACAACTCAAAGAAGAGGGAAGGAGGATCAAATTCAGAAGACAGAGAGCGAGTTCATTCATTGGTTGCTGGCACAACAAGCTCACCTAGTTTCATCATTGATTCTAGAGCTTCAAGACATATGGTTTCGACCAAGGAGGCATTCACCTCACTTGACATTTCGAAAGGTCCACTAATTGTACTGGGAGATGACTCTCTCACTGAAATTTTGGGCAAAGGGAGAATTGATCTTGACCATGGTAAGTTCAGCAATGTATTGTATGTTCCAGGTCTTGCCTCTAACCTCTTATCAGTGTATCTGATGACCCACACAGGGTCTCCAAAGAAGGTCATATTATCCCCTGATGAAGTTGAGATCATAGAGATCTCAAGTGGTAAAGTCATTGCAAAAGGAATTGTAAATCACACTTCGAAAGTATACATGTTCTCACACTTCCTACCCTACTCAAACCCCTCTGCTCATCTAATTAATGCTAATGAGGCAAGCAAGCTTTGGCATGAAATATTTGGCCATCTTAATTACAAGTATATTTCTGATCTTAGTGAAAAATAAATGGTCATAGGGTTACCAAAGATTAAGTTTTCCAAAGGAGTCTGTCAAGGTTGCATCTTAGGAAAACACCCAGAGCATAAATTTGAGAAAGCTAGTCACGAGAGAACCTCTGCACCTCTTGAGTTGATCCACAGTGATGTTGCTGGCCCATTTCCTCATATGTCAATGATTCAAGCCAAATATGCATTGAAATTCATAGATGAATTTTCCAGGTATTGCTGGGTTTACTTCCTGAAATAGAAGTCTGAAGTTTATGGCCTCTTCGAAGTCTTTAAGGCTTTGGTTGAAAACCAGTTTGGGAGGAAACACAAGGTCCTCAGATCTGACAATGGTGGTGAGTATGTCAAGTTTGAGTTCATTCAATATTGTGTAGATGCAGGTATTCAGATGCAGCATTATATCACTTACACACCACAACAGAATGGTGTTGCTGAGAGGAAGAACATATCATTGAAAGAGAAGGCAACCTGCATGATGGAGGCTAAGACTTTGCCACCAAAGTTTTGGGCTGAAGCTATAAACTATGCAGCCTATATCTAGAATAGGTTTTTTCATAAACAGCTTTATGGTATGACTCCTTTTGAATCATGGAGTGGGCACAAGCCAGATGTGACCCATTTCAGGATTTTTGGCTCAAGGGCTTGGGCTAGAATTCCAACAGAAAAGAGGAGGGCTTTGAAGCCCCAAATCCAAGAGTGTATATTTGTTGGGTACTCTGAAGATTCAAAAGGGTACAAGCTGATAAATTTGAGCACAAACAAATCCTTCATTGAAAGGAGTGTTCATTTCCAAGAAGAGCCTTTAGCAGCAGTGGAAGTTGGAGAATCCTCTTCACCACCAGAACCATTGAATGTAAGTGAAGGGATAGTTGAACTTGCTGATTCTGATATGTCTGATAATTATGATTTAATTGCATATCCCAACAGTCCTACAAGACCAAAATGGGAAGCAAATACCATTCATGCAACTGGAGAACTAGCTGGAAATCCTAATGATCCTAGGAGGACTAGATCTCAATTTGAGAGTGCTCTATGCATGAAAGATCCTATGTTTGCAGAGAAATGCTATCTTATGGTTGAATCAGACCCACAGATATATTAATATGCAGCAAATGATCCAAGATTGCAAACATCCATGAAATAAGAGTTCAGCTCACTCCAGAAGAACAACACTTCGGAGCTGGTTGATCTTCCCCCAGGGAGGAAGCTAGTTCAGTGTAAGTGGGTAGAAAACCAATTTTGCTGCTGATGTTTCACCTCTAAAATACAAGGCCATATTGGTAGCCAATGGATACTCATAGTTACATGGCATAGACTACAATGAGACCTTTTCACCAGTGGCAACGATGGACTCCATCAGGCTAGCCTTAGCCATTACAGCTTCGAAGTAGTGGGAGGTACATCACATGGATGTGAAGTGTACTTTCCTAAATGGAGATATCATTGAATATATTTACATGCATCGGCCTCAAGTATTTTCTACTAATCCATATCTTGTGTGTAGGCTAAAGAAGTCATTGTATGGGCTTAAGCAAGCCCCCAGGGCTTGGTATGCCAAGATTGATAGATTTATTCTATCACTGAATTTTGTTCGATGCAAGTCAGATAGAAATGTATATTTGAAACTGATACATGGTTCATTAATGATTTTTGTCTTGTATTCTGATGACCTTCTCATTACAGGAAGCTCAAAGGATGAAATTTCCTCCTTGAAGGATGCAATGAACCATGCCTTCTCTATGACTGATTTGGGGTTATTGAGTCAATTCTTGGGGATCGAGATTGCTCAAAACAAATATGGAATAAAATTACATCATTCCAAGTATGCCTTGGATTTTCTGAACAAATTCAACATGAATGATTGCAATCCAAGAAAGACTCCTTTCCTTTTAGGAGTTAAGCTTGAAGAAGATGATTTTTCACCTATGGTAAACAATACACTGTATAGGCAATTGATTGGATGTTTGTTGTATCTTACATATAATCGACCTGATATTTCTTATGTAGTAAGTGTGGCTTCAAGATACATGGATCAGCCTCATGAGATCCATTGGACAGCAGCCAAAAGGATCCTTAACTTTGTTCAGGGAAGAAGGACTCATGGGATCTTCTACAAAGCTAAATATGATCTTGATTTGATTGGGTTTACTAACAGTGATTGGGCAGGTGACAACATAGATCGAAAGTAAACATAAGGATATGTGTTCATGATTGTTGAAGGGCCAATCAGCTGGTCAAGCAAGAAACAGAATTCCATTGCACTCTCATCTACAGAAGCAAAGTACAGAGGAGTTGTAAATGCAGCAACTCAATGTTTATGGTTGCAGGGGTTACCTGGTGAGTGTGGTTTCGAATCAGAATACTCAACTACTATCTATTGTGATAATCAGAGTACCATTCGAATATGCAATGATCTAGTTCAGAAACAGAGAACCAAACACATTGAGATCCATATGCACTACATCAGACAACTTGTGCATGATGGCACCATTCACCTATGCTTTTGTTCATCTTCAGAACAAGTAGTAGATATCTTCACCAAAGTTTTTTGTGAGAAGACATTCAAAAATCTCAAATCACTGTTGGGGATTTCTGATCATGCTGTGAAGCATGAGTGATGATAAGATTTTCAAATTTTATTTTACTCTCCATGTCTAAGGGAGGATTTTTCCCACTGGGTTTTTGCCTCTTTCCATGGTTAAATGGACATGCAGTATGTAAAGGGTGACTAAGCCTTGTTTCTAGGCCCTATAATTTTCTGATATTTTACTCATAAGTCAGGCTTAAGTGGGGGTGTTAGAATAATCAACCCATAGTTAGCTACCTTAGACATTAATTAATCCAATTTTTGTCTTATTTTCCTAGTTTCCATATTCCACCTTATGCAAGTTGTCCTCCACACAACCAAAGTAGTCAAAATTGCTAAATTTGAGTCATGGAGTGCTTGTAAAACCACTTGGAATCAAATCTAGTTTATTTCTAGCCTTCCTAGCGCATGTCTACTTTTTCTGCTTTATTGTCTGCTTTTTATGAGTTTTAAGGCAATTGGGAAAGTTTGACTAGGTGAAGTTAACTTGTTTTTTGTCCTCATCATCCTCCACTCTTTTCTCCTAAGAAAAACATGCATGAGTTTTCCTTCCATCATCTATTATCTTGCCTAATTTATTTTTCCAATTCGTGAGCTCCTAGACAAATTTGGAAAGTGCTTTATGCACCTATGGGGGATTTGCTTAGATTTAGTAAGCTTGCTTTTGAAAAAATTCAAATGGAATCCTTATGCATTCAAATATCTCATGTAATTATTTATTGTGGCAGCCTATTACTTCACAGGGTTGGCTATTGTACACTTATTCAATACAGATTAGTGTTCTGCTCCATATTCAGTCTCCTTTGTGAGTAATTTGCATGTGTAATTGGCAATTGTTGTGAGTGTAATTGTTCTAACACCTGGGTTCAATTTCCACATGGATCAGCCCTTACATCTAACCATGGAAGGAACCTAATCCTCTCACCATGTTAGAATGGCTCTCGGTCTCATCATTTCCCCTTGGAGGGAACCTTGATCTGGAGAACACCAAGATTCTCCTTGAAGTACTCAGACTTCACTCTAGCCAATGGATTCATCAATGCATCAGATATTTGTTCCTCCATCACAACACACTGGAGATTTACTACTCCTCTTTACACCATGTCCCTAATATAGTGATACTTGATCTCAATATGCTTCGACTTGTCATGGAACACAGAGTTATCTAACAACTTCACACAACTATGGTTGTCGCAATATATATAAGTAGCATCCATCTGGAGATAAAATAAATCAAATATTAGCTTCCTTAGCCATACATCCTCACAACTAGCTGAACAAGCTGCAACATACTCTGCTTCAGCTGTACTCAGTGCCACACAGGATGGCTTCCTACTAAACCAAGAGATCACACCTGATCCCATACTGAAGCAACATCCTAAAGTGATTTTCCTATCGATGGCACTGCCTACCCAATTTTAATCAACATAACCCTCTAGGTTAATCTTCTGATTTGCCTCATACTTGAGCCCATAGTCAACTGTACCCTTCAAGTACCTTAGAATATGCTTTGTAGCAATCAAGTGAACATGTCTCAGATCTGTCAAGAACTGGCTCAACGTGTTCACAACAAAGCAAATATCTGGTCTCATGTTCATCAAATCCATCAAGGACCCAATCATCTGACGATACATGGTAGCATCAACCACTTCTGATGAAGAATCACTCAATAGCTTCAGGTTCGATGCCATAGGTGTTGTTCTGGCCTTGCAGCCCATCATTCTGAATCTCTTCAGGATCTCTACTGCATACTTCCATTGTCCAAGGAAGATCCCATCCACACTCTGCCACACCTCCATGCTTAATAAATAGTGCATCATTCCCAAGTCTTTCATTTCAAAATCGGTAGTAAGTTTCCTCTTTGTATCAGCAATCAACCCATCCATACCTGTTACAAATAGATCATCCACATATAGTGGGAGTATCACTGGATTGCCATCTTCAACCTTGTAGGAAAGGTTGGAATCTGCTTTACTCTTGGTAAAGCCCAAACTAGATAGGAAACCATCAATTCTACCATACCATGTCCTGGGTTCCTTTTTCAAACTATATAGGGATTTCTTCAATATGCACACATGAGACTCTCTGTCATGTGTCTCAAAACCGAGTGGTTGTTCCACATACACTTCCTCTTCCACTACACCATTCAAGAAAGAAGTCTTGACATCCATTTGGTGTATCTTCCATTTCATCACTGTAGCTAGAGCAAGTACTGATCTGATGGAAGTGTATCTGGCTACATGTGCAAAGGTTTCTTCATAATCTATTCCTTCTTTTTGAGAGAAACTACAAGCCACAAATCTTGCTTTATGTTTCTCGATGTTGCCATCTGCAGCATGCTTGATCTTGTAGATCCATTTGGAAGTTACAATGGACTTCCCTTCTGGTCTTGGGACAACATCCCAAACATCATTCTTCATGATTGATTGATACTCTTCGATCATAACATCCTTCCACTTTTTATGTTATGCCGCTTCTTCATAGTTGGAAGGTTCTTTATGAATAATGTCACATAGTAATGCTAAGTAACTAGAACATGATCTAGTTCTCTTTCTTCCTCTAGGTGTTTCTTCTGAAGCTCCATATTTTTCTACACTTTGGATAATTTCATGTACCCAACCAGGTTTCCTCTTATGATGATTCTTCTCTAGAGGTGGATCTACAGGTTCTTGAGGTTCTTCTAGTTCTCAATCTTCTTCTTGAATTTCTTCGTTCATGATTGTATCATGAATTCTAGGTTCTCTTGTTTCTTCAGGTTGTTCAGCCAGTTTCTTCCTGGATTTGATGTAGGTTGAATCTTCATCAAATGTTACATCTCTTTTGATGCCAATCTTCTTGAACCTTGGGAAGTATATTATGTAAGCCTTCGAGCTTTCAGAGTATCCCACAAATATACCCTTCTTTCCTGAAGGATCTAACTTCATCCTCTTTTATTTCAGAATGTGTATGTACACAAGAAATCCAAATATTTTGAGATGGATAACTTTTGGTTTCTTACCGGAGAATACTTCTTCAGGATTCTTGTTCTTGAGTAATCTATGTGGAGTACGGTTCTGTACATACACTGTTGTTCTGGAAGCTTTTGCCCAAAGAAGCATAGGAAGATCTTGATCATGAAGCATTTCTCTTGTAGCTTCCATAATAGTTCTATTCTTCCTTTCACCAATCCCATTCTATTGTGGATTATAAGGAGTGGACAACTCCCTCTTAATCCCCAAGTCTTTACATAGCTCTTTGAATTCATTTGAAGTGAATTCTCTCCCATTGTCTGATCAAAAGGTCTTGATCTTATTTTCAGTGTGGTTCTCGATTAAGGATTTGAATTCCTTGAATTTGTTGAATACTTCATATTTGTTCATTGTAAAGTATATCCATTCCTTTCTAGAAAAATAATCAATAAATCAAACATAGTATGCATACCCTCTTAGTGAACTAGATGACATAGGACCGCACACATTGGAATGGATGATTTCCAAGATTCCTTTTGCTTTTCTCTCGCTACTTGGAAATTTATTTTTTCTTCTTCCCTTTTGCACATACTTTGCATACAACTTCATGTTTTGTCTGCATTTCTAGGAGACCTTCAATAACTTTTCTTACAAGTGGTAGTTCTCTGTAATGCACATGTGCAAGCCTTCTATGCCAAAGCTCATTTGGTTCTACTGAGTCATGAACCAAAGCTTGTTCTAGATGTCCCCTCAATTTGTATAAGCCTCCTTCTTATTCCCCAATCACTCCTGCATCATCAATGGTCTTTCCTTTTGGCCACATGATGACTTGACCATCTATAAATGCAACCCTCATTCCTTTTGCATCTAATGCAGATAAGGAGATGAGATTCTTATTTAGTTCTGGTACAACCAATACTTCCTTCATTGTCATCGAATTTCCAGAGTCTATCTTATAGGAGGATTCCCCACTACCTTTTGTTGGATACTGGTAGTCATCTCCAAGTTTCACCTTATGAGGTGATTCATGTTCAGATAATTTCACAAAGGAATCCATGAATCATGTCATGTTCTTGGAAGCACCACTGTCTATAAGCCAATAATTGCTACCATGTGTGATAGTTCCCGTGAGAGTGGAGATCAAAACATATTCTTCATCACTTGAAGAATCATCAATGACTTTTCTATTTCTCTTTGTGGAAGGTTCATCATCCTCTGCAGCATGAGCATGATGTCTTCTCTTGTTTCCCTTCTTCTTGTGAGAGTTACTTTTATTTTTAGGATAGTCTCTAGAAAAATGTCCTCTTTCATCACATGTATAGCAAATGTACTTAGACAAATATCTAGGATTTCTAGATTTATTATTTTGATCAAAGTACTTACCTCTGTGGTAGCTAGATCTGGTTTTCTTGGATTGTACTGTGAGATCTTGATCTTCACTTCCCATCTTTTCTTCTCAAGATACTATCTGAGATTCTTCTTGAGAGCATTCTTCCCATAGTCTGCTGAACTTGACTAACTTCTTTCTGGCATAGACCCCTTGAATAAAGGAGTCCCATGACCTAGGGAGACCATTCAATGTGGTCACTACAATATATGCATTCTCCACTTCTTCATCTACTGCTTCAATTTTTTCTTTGATATGGGAGACCCTTGTGAAGTAATACTGGATGGTTTCTGCATTCTGGATCTTCACATTCTTCAACTGGTTCCTCAGAGTCATCTTCCAGTTTATGTTCTTCCCTTTAAACAATTTGGTAAGGGCATCAAACATATCTTTAGGTGTCTTGAGGGAGGACACCTGTCATATGAGGTGATCCTTGATTGAATCAGCAATAATCCTCTTTTCCATAACCAACTTCTTCTTATGTAAGGCCTTAGCCTCATCTCCCTTTGGAACTGGAACCTCCTCATGGATGTAGGAGTTCAACTCATTTTCTTCCAGGACCAGGGAGATCCTATACTTCCAGGCTTGGAAGTTATCAGCTCCCTCAAGCATTTCATCAAGCTTGGTATGATGAGAAATCTTAATTAAGAACCTCAAATGGAAATAAAAAAGATTTAGATCTTATCAAGTCAATATGTCGAATCTGGATTTGGAGCTGAAATCCTGCAGTGTTGGTTCAGGAGCAGATTAGGGTTTTACTTTTCCAAAGTTTTGTCCAACCAAATTCTTTGAATTTGATCCCTAACTTTGATTTTGGGGAGGATATCAATCCAGGCCTGGGCTCACTGAAAAATTCCACTTCTGTGGAAAGCCCTAATTTTCGGCAGCAATGTCAGGTCCAAAACTGAAAAATCTCAGAATTGGATTCTACTTTGATAGAAAGATGTGCCCTAAGGAGGAGAGTTAATCCAACCTTCTTTTGCTGAAAATATATGGAGGAATATCCACAAAGTAGGAATCCCTAGTTCCCGCAGCTGCATAGTGTCTTCTTCTCAGGTTAGTTCTTATACCATGTTAGATTTTTAACATTAAGCTAGCATTCTTAGGATATTTCAACTGAGAGAATAACAAGCACACAAATCAAACACAAGAGACAATTAACACAATTTTTTTCCTCGGGGAAACCATAAATGGAGAAAACCCCGCAACTTCCTTAGAGATAGAATCAGCACCAAAAGTAAAACCCCAAAACAATAAGATGATCTCTCGACAGTAGCAACCTCTTTCTTCCTAGCCCCAATGTCTTCTTCTTCCTTAGCTATGCACTAGAACTGAGTGTGAGTGAGTGTATTATAAATGGAGAGGCTCACTATCTATTTATGCTAATTCCCAACTTGACTAAACCCAACTAGGGACAACTTCTCTAGGAGAGTCTAATAACCCTAGTTCCCCGGAATTGCGGGGACTTTAACCCTTGATCAATAGCAGGGTTACCCACAATGACTTGCCATGACTTTTTTAGATTATAGATCCTCCTGATCGGAACATCGGGGCATGACATGACTCAATTACATTACAGACACATCCCGAAATAAACATCAGGGGTACAATACACAAGATACATAGCTCAATACATTATGAATTTACAATTACATCAACATCAATGGTAGGTATGATCTAAGAGAAGTTGAACCGTCGGATTAGAATATTTGCAAATGCATACTAATGCATAATAAAGAAACACACTTTACCTAACAGATATATTACACAAGTTTATCTTAACTAACTCCTAAGTGTCTAAATATCCTAACATCCCCCCTTAAGAACAACTTAGGATAGGATTGAAGGATTTGCAAAAGTGACACTATTAGGAGAAGGAAGGAGGCATTAGAGCCTATCCCCCCTTAACATATATAGAACTTTTGAAAACTTTTCTTCTATAAGAGACTTGGTGAAGGTGTCTGCAACTTGATCATCTGTAGCGAAATAGAGCATTTAAAGAACATGATCATGAACAAGATTTATGATGAAGTGCATGTGTATCTCAATGTGTTTGCTGCGTTGATGTAGAAATGAATATTTGGAAAGATTGATGGCACTTTGATTGTCGCACCAAAGTGGAGTAGGCTGCTGCTGTTCGAATCCAAACTCTCAAAGGATATTTCAAATCCATAAAGCTTCCTGACTGCCATTAACTGCAGCTTGATATTCTGCTTTTGCTGAAGAAAGAGCAAGAGCTTGTTGTTTCTTACAAGCCCAAGTGACAGGTCCAGATCCCAAATTGAAAACATAACCTATAGTAGACTTTCAATCATAGAGATCGTCGACCCAATCTAAATCAATGAAACCAACCAACAAAGGTTTCCCCCCTATATTGTAATAAATCCCAAACTGAATTGTACCTTGAATATATCGAAGTATTCTTTTTTATGCTTTCCAGTGACTTTCATGAGGTGTTTGCATATAATGGTCAAAATGACCAATGACAAAGGAAAGGTCAGGATGGGAATGAGTCAAGTATAAGATACCACCAATAAGCTGACAATACAAGGTGGCATCTACTTTAGGGGAAGTACAAGTGGTGGACAGTTTGACTCCAGACTAGAAGGGAGAAGGGGCTGGTTTACAATATTACACATGAAAGCGACTAAGAAGGTCACAAGCATACTTATACTTGGAAAGAAAGATTCCTTCTTTGGTTTGAAAGACTTGGAGACCAAGAAAATAATGCAAATGTCCTAATTCTGACATTTCAAAATTTTGCTTAAGACTCAATTTCACATGGGTTAAAATTTTAGGGTCACTACCAGTAAGGATAAGATCATCAACATAAAGGACAAGTATGATGAGATGGTTTCCTACTTTCCAGTGTCAAGGAGAAAGCTATCCATTTTGACATACCAAGCTCTAAGATCTTGCTTAAGGCCATATAAGGATTTATTAAGGAGACAGACAAGGATAGAGTTATCCTTAACATATCCAGGAGGTTTTTCTATGTAAATTTCATCCTGTAAATCACCATGTAAAAAGGAAGAGTTGACATCCATTTGATGCACTTCCCAGTTATGTAAGGCTGCAAGGGAAAGAACAAGGTTGATGGAGTTCATTTTTGTGACAGGAGCAAAGGTTTTATTGTAGTCAATCCCTTCAACTTGGGAAAAACCTTTGGAAACTAACCCTACCTCAAGTCTTTCAACACTTCTAGCTGATGCATACTTAGTTCTATAGACCCATTTACATTTGAAAAGTTTTCTTCCTTTTGGAAGAGGAACAAGATCCCAAGTATCGTTCACCATTAAGGAACGATATTCTTCATCCATAGTTGCATCCCAATCTGGATTTCTTGAAGCTTCTACAAAATTTTATAGATCATGATTCTCAGAAACTTGAGCCAAAAGAGAAGATGATCATTGAAACTAAGAACATGTTTGAATTTGATCTCTAGGATCACCGGAAAGATCACCAACTACTTTACATGTTGAACGGACCCATCGAGGAAGCACTGGTGCTGGTGCAACTGGAGGAACATGAGCAGGTGGAGGCGGATTTTCATCCTCACTGTAATCATTAGAAACTAGAGTTGGAAACCTTTCAAGGAAGTTGGAATAAGAAGAAGAAGAAGAAGGCACAATCGCACAATCAGGATTGCAGGCCAAAGATGGCACAACCACCAAGTTAGACTCAAAGGCTGAGAGATTTTCATCAAATTTAACATCTCTTCTAATTATTATATCATGAGAAAGTGGTTGAAGAAGTCTATAACCTTTTACATCTTCAGAATATATAACAAATATGCACTTTTCACTTTTAGGCTGTAATGCTTTCCATTTTTCATCCAGAATGTGATCCCATGCTTCAAAACCAAACACACAGAGGTTACTTACATCTGGTTTAATTTTACTCCATGCTTCTTCCAGTGTTATACCTTGTAAAAATTTAGTTGGTGTGCGATTAACTATGTAATTTGCACAATCTATGGCCTCAGCCCAATATTGAAGACTTAGTCCCTTAGATTGGATCATACAATTATCCATTTCTTTTAAAGTGTGATTCTTTCGTTCAACTACACCATTTTGTTGTGGTGTATATGGGACAATGTGTTGTTGTTGGATTCCTTGTTCAGTGCAGAAAGTAGTGAACTTTTTGTTAACATATTCTTCTCCATTGTCAGATCTTATCTTAATAATTTGATGACCAGATTGTTTTTCAATAGGGGCCTTGTAAACCAAGAACATGTTAAATACTTCACTCTTAAGTTTTAGGAATTAAACCCAAGTGCATCTGGAGTAGTCATCAATGAAAGTTAAGAAATATTTGAAACAAAAAAAGGAAGCAGATGGAAGAGGAACACACAAGTCACTATGCACAAGATCCAAGGAAACCGAGGCGTGCCAAGAGGCACGTTTGTCAAAAATGTCCCAATGATGTTTTCTGAGTACACAACCAGAACAAACACCATCCTTACAAGATACCATCGGAATACCAGTCACCATATTGTCTTTACATAGTTGTTGCAATGAGCGATAATTTAAGTGACCAAATCGCTCATGCCAAAGTTTGCTCAAGTTATCACTATGAGCAACAAAAACTGAAGGAAAAGGTGATGACCAAAAGTCGTTAAATTTGTACATCCTGGTAATATCATCAATAGTTCCAGTAGAAAGCACATTTTGAGGATTTTTAAATTCATTGATTACAACTTGGTGAGGTGTAAATGTCACAGTTTTACCTTCACCTGAATGATTAATTTGATATACTGATAACAAAGTGCAAGGAATTTTTGGAACACATAGTACATCACTAAAATGACCATTTTCTACCCGAACTGTTCCGGATCCTACAACACTTAGAGATATATCATCACCAAGAAATATTTGTTTGGTGTTACATTCATGCATAGTAGAATAGATGGCTTGATCCTCAGCCATATGATAAGATGCTCCAGAATCAATGAGCCATTCATTTGAAGTAGAAGAAGAAGATGTAGTATAAGAGTAACCAGAAGCACAAAGTGCATGTCCATGAGAGGTAGATTCTGAAGACAAATATAGGTTGATGTGATGCTTCTTCATTGTTGCTTCCAAGGCTGTCATCTTCTTGAAACACTTAGATTCATCATGATTATCTTTTCCACAAAAATTGCAATGAAGCTCAGTCTTATTTCCTTTTGGCTTGGTTCCTTTGTCATTTTTTAAAGAAGGAGCTGACTAAGAGGGTTTGGGACCCTTTTTGTTTGGCTTATTATTGCGAAAATTCTGTTTCTTGGGAGGCTTGGACTTTTTTTTTTTATCTGTTGGGACAATAAGGCTTTCCCAGATGTATCTGCATTGTTAATTATTCCAAGATGAATGAGCTTATCTTGCTATCTAATTAAGGAATCACAAAAGCATTAAAGACTAGGCTCTTGATAGTTAGTTGTATTCAAGGATTCTTTCATGGAGTAAACTGTAGATACAAAAAAAGAATATGTAGGTCCAATTTTGAAAATAATATGATAAATACATTGTTTGTCTTCTTTCTTAATCTTGCATTCTTCAGATAAGAGTCTAAGAGTTTTATACTTAGATAAATAGTCTTGAATGCATGAAAAATCACTTGGATTCAAAGAAATCAACTCATTCTCAAGTTGATAACCTTGAATTTCATTGTGTTTACCAAACATATATTCCAAATTTTCCCAAGCTTTATCAGGTTCATCAATTCCAAATATGTGGAATCGCAAATCAGTAGAGATTGACATCCCAATCAATCCTCGAGCTTCATCACATCTATTTTCCCATTTGATTTTCTTATCATCATTAGTGGGTTTTGTTTCTTTCCCTCAGATAATTTTGAAAAGTCCCCTACTTTGTAGAACATCTTCCATACGAGATTTCCATGAGAAATAGTTAGAACTTTTAAGTATAATATCACAAGGGGCGGACATACTGTAAAATAATGGATGAAAGAATAGAAACTAAGTCTGGATGCAAAGAGCTCAAAAAAGTAGGTTGTTTAAGAAAAAACGGCACTTAAAACCAATTCTGGATGATGAAGTTATTCTTGATCAAAGGAAATGTTGAAGATGTCTCCAATAATGATGTGGCGAATATTAACTAGACCAACTAAAAAAAAAAACCCTTTCTTCCCAAGATGAAACTTTGACAATCACTTACAAGAAAGTTGCTTTTTAACTGCATCACTTTTGTAAAATAAGTGATGTTCACTTTTACAATATTGTTACTTTTAAATAGTGCGGCAATAAATTAAAAGACTTAAGTGACTCACTTTTTATTTTATTTATTTATGTGAGATGCACTTTTACAATAAAGTAACTTGAAAATAGGAATTGCATGCACTAAAAGTAATTTAATAAGACTTGAACTCAAGACCTATTAAGGAATAAAACAACTTTGAACCAAGTGAGCTAATTTTAAAAGGTACGTAAAAGAATGGACAGAGGAAGGGGTTTTTTTTTTTTTTACTATTCTCTCTCGTTCTCTATGCTTGTATTTTTTTCCTGTAAATCACAAAAAAAACAAAAAACAAAAACAAAAAGGAAATTTTCCACACTATGGGTGGGGTTAGATCTTGGTTAGCTTACCCAGAAAGTCTACGTTTTCAATTTTTCTTGCTGTTTCTTATTTGTCATGATTGCACAAGGTGCATGGAAAAGAGCATACGTAGCCCAGAAGACAAGAAAATAAACTTTCCTTTTCTGTTTCTGATTCGCCGCAATCGCGCAAGGTGCACGACAAAGAGAATATGCAGCTAGGGAAGGCAACAGTCTGAGACTAAAACAATAAATATCTAATAATAAAACTGATAAAATATGAGATATTTAAAAAAACCAAATCCGTCACTGTAACATTGTACCTCTAGATTTGTCGAAATGGGTGTTTCTAGATCAAATGGAAATGGTTTTTGATGAAACAAAAACTATTTCTCAATGGAAATGGTGCTCCCAATGCAATGGAACAGCTCCATAGGACACAAATACATAGAAAATCGAGAACTAGAAACCATTTCAAAGTTTCAGTAACACCGGTTCCAGATCTTGATCAAAACTGGAAGTGGCTCTTCATAAATGATCAAAACCCATGTTTGAGTACATAGGGTACTCTGAAAAGACAAACCACCTAAATAATCCACTTCACACAAATGAATCATAGATAAATACACCAATGTTTTTCACATGGTTAAAACCATCAAGAGGGAAACAGTCCACGGCCCCAGCCAAATAGCTACTTGGAGAAATTTATTATGCAAAATAAATAAAGTTACATGAGCTTCTCATAATCAATCAACTAGCTAAGGACCCTCCATGATCTTTAAATAGAGATCATGGACCAATCGAGTGTTAAGCCATGAATCAATGGTAGGTATGGTTTAAGAGAAGTTGAACTGTTAGATCACTTTATGTCTAGAACATATCATGACCGTCAGATTAGAATATTTACAAATACATACTAATGCATACTAAAGAAACACACTTTACCTAATGGATATATTACACAAGTTGATATTAATTAACTCCTAAGTGTCTAAATATCCTAACAGGAAACACCTGCGAAGCAGGCATAGTCTCACCCGAGATATCTCATAAATGGGTAACTACAGGAACCATGTTTCCATGATTTTCAGGGAAGCATAGTCCCTTGGCTTGCAACCAAGGAGCTCAAGAAAGGCAGTAGGGCGACTGGCTAGAGGAGTCGGTTCTACGCGAATGGGCACAACTATATGTCATTGCACACGAACTGACTTTTCTTTTCCCCTTGCAGTTGGTGCAACTCGTACAGCACAGCCAGCTCGCATCAATTGGTTCTTATGAATTAATTCAGGATTCATAATAGGGATTACACAGAACGATATATAGTTATACAGTTTCAATTCGGCAAGGCATTACGTTTATCCATTTACCACTTGCCAGAAACTAGCAAAAAATGAACCATATTTAACATTATATGGAAAGCAACTAGTAATCAATTGCATAAACATTCACCACATCAATCATTCATTTAGACACAAGAAATAACACATAAACCCATCTAAGAAAAACCACCAAGGTGCTCTTCATATGGCATGAGAAAGGATATAGCACCTTGCAGTCTGCGGGATGTAGAATGATCTTGAGATATGTGTTTAAGTTCAGACTCATAGTTCTCATGCTCTTTGGTTCACTCTCCTACTCTACTCATACCCCTAGCGGTTTTCTCACACTATAGTCAGATTCATAGCTCAACATCCCCTCTAATGCTACCATACTCTTCCTCAAACTACTCCTCTTCATATCGCTATGACATTACAACATAACTAACATCCCCTTCCATAGATTACTGCTTGAATAGAAAAATACTACTGAAAACTAAACAGGGATCAATGAAAACCTCCACAGACCAACCCTCTAACCCTTGCATTCTTCCTATTTATACTAATTTACATGGCCACGCAGGGCCAACTGCATCTCGATAGTTTGTTAGCAGTCACCATCAACCACCCCTCTAGTTACAACTGTGGTGATCATGACTTGACATGAGGCACTATTGGCCTAACTTACAAATATCTTCTCGTACATGCGTAGCTGTAGGATTACTCCATCTCATAAGGCCATCATCTGGATTCGGTATCTATCACTTTTTGACCATTTTCCCCTTGCGCACTTTTGCACTCACCTTTCCTTTGCCGTGCACTTCTCTATTCTATGTTCGCGGGCCATTTTCATCCTTCACGATCTTCCTTTGCTTCTATCGTGCGCACGACACATTTTACTTTGTTGTGCATGTGAAATTCCTTCTTATGCTCCGTTCCTGGGCCAACAGGACCCCAACACTCACCTGTGGCTTGTCCCGAGCCATGAATCAAGGGACATATGAGCAGCCCAATCTGTGTGGTATCTTTTGAAAAATATAGATTTTATTTTTTCCTATCTTTGGCTACATCTTAGCTTGTGCATCCCGATCCTTTCTTTTTTTTCTTAGGTTCCTTGAAGGCAACTTTTTTACATACTCTTGTGTTTCTCTCCTCCTACTACATTTAATCATACCACTCTTCACATTTGGAATCGCTTGAAGTAAATCAGCAAAATCAATCATAGAAATTTTACTGCTACGAGAACCTGTATCAAGCTCCTTCCCTTGCAGTGACCTTTTACCTTTATCTTCAATATTGGCACCATCCTTATCATCATCGACCCCGGAATTTCTATCTGAACTCTCTAAATCTGACTTCAAATCCTTATATTTACTGCAATGGAGATAAGCACACCGATATAGCTTATTTTTGGGAACCATTTCAGAGAATGGTTGATGGAGTATTCAATGGCAGAGTTCACTTGAGCCGACAAAGTAGCTTATGTGCTTCTTATTGAGACCAACATCCCTATGAAGAGGAACGGTGTCTTTTCTCTGGGACTCTCTCATTATCTTGTCGTAGTCCACCTTTAATTTCACTAAGGGTGCTTAGTGTCCCATTCCGACGCAGCAATCCTCGTGGCCTTGGTTCTTCTGCCATTCTCATGATCCTTAGGCTTGATGCATGGTTGTTGTGGATTGTTGCAGCTTGTTCTCTTCCTTCTCTTCTTTGAGTTTCTCTTTTCTACAACTTTCTCTTCGCCACCCTCTTTTCCATAGATATGAACTTTGAATACTTGTCCATATTCAAAACTGGACAAGCCTTTCTATCCCAGGTGGTGGAGGTGAGTGATCTGCCAAACTTTGAGAAATTTCACTTGAGCAGCATAGAGTACAAGATGACACTTTCCCTCTTGTCCTACCACAGTTTGCTAAGAGTCGGAGACCCCTCTTAGAGGGGTTGAAGCTGGGCCATATTTCAAGCCTACCAAATTTGTGAAATATGGCAGGGACACCGGTTTGGACCCCAAAGAACTTGTCAAAATGGGCTAGGTCTCTGGTCCCTAGAGGAGTCTTTTCTAGTGCTGCCGATAGGGCCGCTCCTATACTGATCTAGTAATATCCAAGGATGACTTCGCGCAAAGCCTTGTCAATGGGTTGAAGCAACTGGGTGACTATCACCATCTTTCTTCTTACTGTCTCTGGATACACCTGACATACTGAAAGATGCACCAAAAACTTTAGCCCTCAAGGTTGCTCGGCAAGAGACTCTCCAATTCATTTGTAACTACATCTTGTTGTTATAGCTGATTTTACTACTCCAGGTGAATCACACTTGTATGGCCTTTCCCCTATCCCGTTGCAGACTCCTTGGACCCCTTAGACCACTTTTTGTCCTTTGATGTTTCCCTGACCATCCCTAAAAACATGTGAAAAATGATACACATGACTTTTAAACCTATAATCACGTATATACACAGGTTTAACCACTAAAACCGTGTACATCGAGATGTGTACAAAATCCAAATCCTTTGGAGTTTTCCTTGACATGGATCCGACTCACTTGACTTCTGGCCTTCCATATGCCTTGAGATCGCTCGGATTCGACCTTTCATTACCCCTTTGAAAATCTATATAAGGAACTCCTTGGTACATTGAAGGCATAAGAGAGAATTGAGAGCAAAGAAACTATAGTCCATTGTTGCCAGAACTTATGCTTGAGTCTGCATCCCTTTGTCCCTTGGAGCACTTTTGTGTTCTTTCCAAGCTTGCCTTTTGCTAGTGAGCTTGCTATCGAGAGATGGAGGATTGAAGTGGTGGAGGCCCAAGTGGGGGATTCAGTTTCTCCAATTTGTAGACGTGCTGACAGAGGTTGTATCTATTGTAATCTCTGATTTATATTAATAGAAATATCTTTTCCTGTCCAATAATGTGTGTTTGAATGAATATGTTATCCATTGGATGATTTCAAATGTTTATACATTGTTGATTATATATGCTAGAATATATCTAACACCATGATATATAGTATGCTTGTATTTCTTACTTGTTGTTGAGGAAGTAATCTATCAATTCAAGCTGAAGTTGGAAAGCTCAACAGGGATCTACTTCAACTGTCTGGAATAAGGTACGAGGTCTGATCCTTTAGTGTTAGACATTTAATTTCTATTACATATTGGAAAGGATTGATTTCTGGAGTCAAGCTATCTATTGTGGTACCCCAAGCCATAGGAATTTCTCTCCGTAACAGAATTGGCGACTCGACTAGGGAGTTCCTATTAGTTGTCCTTTGGGGGTTTTCTATCGGCATTCAATGACTTTGAATTGCTCTTTCTCTCTTGTTTCTGTGTCGGGTCTGGGGGCATGTTTTCTTAGTAGTGTCTTATTGGTGTGAAGTTTGTCTCAGCTTGTCTGTTTGCCTTGATTTTTATGCACTTCTCTTCCTGTATGGTTGTTTAGAGCTCACAGTCGCGTATACACGCGGGTTTACTACGAACAGTCACGTATGCCCTTAGTTTTTCCTTCTAGTGGAAGTTAAAAGGTTGTTGGGTGAAGTTTGATGATTGATGAGTCTCCTTTGATACTGCCTGAGTCTGTATACACCTCTGTTTCTGACCAGAGACGTTTTTTTTAGGGTAAATTTTTTTTTTTTAAAGTTCTTGTCATGGCATTTTTTATTTTTTGTTTGGGATTAGTGCATTAGATTTCTTTTACCTTAGTGCTTTTCTTGAGTGCTGCTTGAGTGTGCTTGCAGAGTCTAGGGATTGTAGAATCATTCTTTTGCTTTTTATATTTCATTTTAATTCAGAAAATCCAAAAATATTTGCTTATCGTCATGCATTGCATTTTGCATTTGCATTGATTGTTAGGTGTGCATTTTAATTCATGTTGTGTCATAACACCATTAGTTGCATGACCATATCCCTCTTTTGAGTAATAAATCCAATTAAAATCAACGCTTAATTAAAATGAACTACACTCTTTTCTTTAATAGGGTGCACCAACAAACTTAGGTTTTAGGGTCTTGGAATAGTTCATTGTGAGTAAATTCTCCAAGACCACTAAACAACAACATGTATGTGTCTGTGAAGGTGATTTTGTGAAATCCTTAGTATAACCAGTGTTTCTCAGGATCCTCCTCTCAAAATGGAGTTAAGCACGAGGCAGTGTGAGCAGTTATTGATTGGGATGACCCCTAGTCATAACTGAGTAGCACTGGAGATATTTCCAGGATTGTATTCGTATCTGGGGGATCTTTCAAGAGTTTTGAGCTTTACTACCCTACCCATACGGTCAATCCTGCCTACGACTGTCCACCTGAGCATTATTATATTGAGGTGACCTTAGTGGCCTTACCTAGGATATCGAGGGGGTACTCTGCAGGGGTTATTCTGCGGGTGTCTTAGCTAGGTTGGGGTCAGACAGCATAGTTGCTTTACGCGTTGAAGCTAAGGGCCACAATAATTGGTTAGGTACCTATGCTTGTTGTGTATCAAAGTCTCAAGCCTCTCCTAGGTGAGACATACCTGTTTCATTCGGGAGCTCACTTATCCTGCCCTTGATTGCTTGCATTTGGCTTTAGATTTTATTAGTGATTGCTATGTGCACGATAGCTTGCCTAGGGTTTGAGTAGATAGAGAGTCTTTTCTATTTTTTGAGTCATTATGGATTCAGGTGTGGCTCCTCACTGTTCTTGTTGTTTAGCAGGGCTTCCACCTTCTACATCTCCTCCTCCTTTTGGAGAGAGACATAGACAGTCCAGGTGGTCTACTTCGCAAATTGATTCACACACCATGGGAGACCATTTAGAAGGTATTCCTGAACCACCTTCTCCCATTCATGTGGAAGATGGGGAGTTTAATCCTACCTATGATCCTTCATCCGAATTGACTGAGTTAGGTCCCGTGATTTATAAGATAGGAACCTTTCATGATAGACCTGCTCACTCTAGGGTTGATTCCCCATTGACGCATTACTGGTATGGAATGCCGGAGGATGCCGAGACTCATTTCGAACTCATGAGCACTAGTTATGGTAGTTATGGTATGTCTAGCTTTCCCACACATGATTTGGCATTTCATGTCGAATCTCAATTCAAGCCTAACATTATGCCTGGGGGCACTCTCATTCCTTACCATGCAGAGAGGTTTGGGAGCACTAGTCACATTGCACCTTCCATCCCGTTGGTGGAAGCTACATCACATGTTCCTCCTAGGTCTAGGGTTAGTGATCCTATTAGGATACTGGATCCAAGACGAGTGACTATAGGGAATAATATGTACTTAATTACACAGATCCCTTCATCCTCTATCCCTAGTTCTTCGAATGTTCACCCTCCACCTCATTCACGTGGTCCTTCAGGCTGAAACGTTGCTATGATTTATGTCCGTACTGCGGTTACTAAACCAGTTGTGTCTAAGGTTTACATACTGCCCATTGCTTCGGGAGGTTATGTTCATAATTCTAGAGGTCATGTTACTACTTCTGTGGCATATATCCCTACTTCTGGTATGTATATTCCTACTTACAGAGTGTATTTTCCTACATATGGAGTGTCTCATGGGACATCGCATGTGATGACTTGTGGACCTTATTATGGGACGTAGTATGGACAGGGTTCTTCACCTTATGGGGGAGGGTATAAACAACCTGCTTACTCTCCAAATTATAGCTTTGTAGCTCCAATTAGTCAAGTTCCACCACACTATGGTACTTCCATGCCACCCTACATGGGTCAAACGGGAGGAGGGCACTATGTCCAAGGCCATGGTGGTAATCAGACCTATGTGAATTAGAAATATCGGGGAGTGGTCCATCAAACTCATTATCCTAGGCTCCCTTTCCTCACAATGCTAAATCTTCCTGACTTGTCGAGATTGATGAACAATCATGTAGCTCATAAACTGGCTTGGCCGGCTGTCCCTACTAAGCTTCCCTCTGACATACCCAAGTTCGAGGGAAAACTAGGAGAGGATCTGAGTGAACACGTTACTAATTTTCACCTATGGTGCTCTTCGAATTCCTTACATCAGGACTCAATCTGTTTGAGCCTATTTCAACACACCCTTACAAGGCCTGCCGCGAAATGGTATATAGAGTTACCTAGGGGAGCTTTCGCTTTGTTCCATGACCTAGAGATGACTTTTCTTAACCAATTCCAGCTACCAGTGCATTATGACATTGGTACTGAAATATTGTCGACATTTTGGTAGGATAAAGCCACACATATCTTGGATCACATCCAAGAGTGGCGTAGATGCAAGAGGTTAATTAAAGCCTTTATACCGCTGGAATTCCTCCTTGAATGGTTCCTTAATTCGTTATTGTCTTATATAGCAAAGGATGTTTCTACATCCGAAGTGCAGAATGGAACAATTGATTTTTAGGGTGCAGGAACTGGACTTGATTTATGCTCAGTTCAGTTTGTTATATGAGATCATTCCCAACGCTCTGCGTTCTATTTTCGACTGCAAAGTTAAACCTAGACCACATGTCGATAGCATTGTGGGTTGTGCGAGTGCTAAACCTAGGGATTCAGTTGCAAAACAAGTTAGTCAATTGTCAATCAACCAATCTGCTTCAAGACAAGATACAGCTTTGTCTCAACCCACCAAAACGGCGAGTGTTCTTTCAGTACAATCGTCGGACCAGAAGGGTAACCAGCAGCCCGGACGGAATAGAAAGAAGGGTAAGAATAATTGTAAGGGTGGGAATAAGAATGATAATGCTAATAATAATGGCAAGAATTCCCATGATGCTAGGGGGATAAGTAAGCTAAACGTAAGGTTAAATTCCCTTGCAAGTTGTGTAAGGATGATCACCTCACTTACTTGTGCCCTCGTATCGATGAAGCCTCGATATTCTTGGCATAGGGCCCAGCTATACTAACTAACCCTTTAACTCAGAATGAAAATATGAACATGAGGACCCATGATCAGTCTGGTGGTGATCAAGATCCACCGGAGGGTAGTGGTCATGGTTGCATTAACATGGTACGTGCTATGAAAGTTGTGATGTCAAAACCCCAAATTTTCCGAAAAATAAAAAAAAAATTAATTAACATAAATGCAGTTAACTAATCATTTAATTAGTTAAAGGTTATCAGCTTATTATTAGAATTCATCTGTTATTTGCATAGAGTGATTGAACAAATATTTTCAGTTTACTGACTTGTTTCTTTTCGCGAACATAAGGTGGGGCTGTCATGAAAAACTGGACTTACCTAGCTTTCAAGCTAATGTAGAAAGTTTCTTCTGTCCTTACAGATTACAGGTAAGAAGATTGGCTGCTGCAAGTAAAAATTCTAAAGTCTTTATGTACAATTTTGTTTGCAATTCAAAGTTCAGTAAGACATTAGTGACTAAGCACATATCAATGCTTACTGAGGTAAAATCCATTATCTGTTCTTCATTCTAGTAGAGGTAGAATTATAGTTCTTAAGATTACTGAACTATCTGATATCTATCATAGTTGTCAGTGTCAAAAGATCTTTAAATAATATTGCTTACAACTAAAAAAACGAAAATCAAAAGTTTATGTTTAAGAAAACACAAATACTCTTACTTCGTAAAGTGTATGAATAAGGGGTTTACAATTTACTGCTTCTAAATTCAAACTATCCGTTGATAGGGATATACTCATGCTGATGCACTAGGTCTTATTTACATTACCACTGATTCAACACATACTAAATCTTATCTTAGGTCTGGTGGATCACCTACCGTAAAATGGTTATTATTTTAGTCATTAAGAGTATGTACAACAAAAAAAATTTTAAGGTCTAACCATTACGTTGATAAACTTTCTCTTAAATGGATTCACCTTCATATGTGTTAAATTCTAAGTTAAGGACATTCATTCCAGCTGATGCATTCATCAAAAATATTTAGTTCCTATTTCCTCTTGTAAGCATTTATCAACTTAGATGAATATGGAAAGACCATAAAGGTTAACATTATACACACAATAGTTACTATGGTTGAATTCTACAACCTCCTTAAAGTCAACCATTAGTATACTCTATAATTATAATATAAGTTTTGGTGGAATACTTGTAAAAATAATATTCTTACTTGAACATATCTTTTATATTTCCCTCCTATAAACATGTTACAAGCTTATTCTATTAAGACTGTAAAGTGTTAAATGACAAGTAGTCATTCACCCGGATGAACAGGTCATAAACAAGTCCATGACATTTTAAGTTTATAGTCTTACTCTAAAGATAACTCTTAAAATATTTACCTTAGACATTTCAAGTTTGTATACAAGATGATGTTATTGCACTTACCACTCTAGATATAGTGCTCCTTAAATTAAAATTTTATTAAATAAAATATCATGTTACAAGGTTCTTTGCTATATAGTTGGTTGTACCCACGATGAACCTAGTGTTATCATTTGATTGCATCGCATGGGTGATAATATAATATAACGTATGGTAATGATTTTTTAGACCTTGCATCGGTGGTAAGTTTCCATGAAAAAGTTTACGTATTAACCTAACACTTGTGATAATGTTCCAATGATAGGTTTACTTGGCCAGGACTAAGGTATAACCTTGGAGAGAGCCAAAAGATTGTCAACACTAGGTCCTCATGATTAGCTCAACGAAACTATAGAAAACAAACCCACCATGGAAAATTATTTGCATGGCGACGTGGCTTCGTTTGGGCCATGCATTGCAGGTTTTAAAAGAGTCTTCCCCAAGACCTAGCTCATTAGCCTCCCTCAACTTCGGCACTTGTCCATCCTCTATGCAAGAAAATCGGTCGCTCTGTCACCTGTGTAGTGCTGCGACTGTCTATGGCTTCTCCACCCTGGTTAGCTTGCCCCATTGCACCAACGTGAAG
The DNA here is from genome assembly GCA_001517045.1 of Pseudotsuga menziesii. Classification (NCBI taxonomy): domain Eukaryota; kingdom Viridiplantae; phylum Streptophyta; class Pinopsida; order Pinales; family Pinaceae; genus Pseudotsuga; species Pseudotsuga menziesii. Next base: position 442,088 of record LPNX010275038.1, on the reverse strand, counting down.
GCCGTCTCATGGTGCTTCTATTCATCATGCATTACTCGTTCTCTAGTTTTATTTTTCGCTGCCTCCATTGTTTAAGCTCGAGCCCTTGACTGTGTCAGTCCTTACCATTCTCCTTCAGTTTATCCAACGAGAGTGGTTCCTTCTTTTGGAGTGTTATGGTTTGAGATTCACCGTTACTGTGTGTTGTTGGAAGGAGTAACAGCTTGGCTTTAGGGTTTTATCTACTCCTTCAGTTTTATGACTCAAGGGTTCCTTGCTGTTAGTGATTCATGAGTGTTGTAACGTCATTTCTTTTGCAACTGAATGGCAGACTCCTTGCTCATGCTGGTCGTTGGTCGCGGCATTGTTGTTTATGACTTTCAGTTGCTAAGGTAAAAGAATTATCTGTTTTTCTTTTAAAGATAATGCCAAAATTTCTTATATAAACATCTCTTTGCTTTTAATATAAATTTAACAGCCAACTGTATGTTTTTTTTGTAGATACGATCTTCCTGTCTTCTTTGTATGCAGAAAGAGTACGGGGTTGCAGCGATAAGGGCCACGGTCAACCCTGGTTTCTCCATGGCTCAGCCACCTTGTGTAAACCCTTATGGGGTAATGAGGGTTTGGTCATTGCGGCCTGTTAGACCTTCATGGCTTTTGGTTGTTTGTTCGTTGTTTAACACCGTTTGGTTAAGACCCTAGCTCTATTGCAGGGCTCTCCGGCTTCGGCCGTGAGTGTAAAATTTTGTTTTGTAAATATTACTGTGTTTATAGTAAAAGAACAAGCTATAAGCCTTCATGTGTAATTTCTCGGTATGGCCGTGGGTTAATATTACAGAACTGGGTTTTACAGCCATTCCTTTTGTATATTCTGAATGAATAGGGTTTTTACCCTAAGTTATTATTATTGTTTTCCTTTTCTGCATTCCTTCCTTTCTTACATTATTGAAATTTCGAATACTTACTTATGTTTATTTTGAAACTACTATTGTGAGTAAAATACTGTTAGTTCCACCGTTTGTTGATTTACTTGTATAAATTGGGTTTTATAGGGTTTAACCCTATTTGACAGTGAAGAAAAAATAACTCTGTTCCTTTTTCTTTTAAATTACTACTAAGTTGAGATGTGCTTCTGCAATGTTAGGGTTACTAGTTATATTTATAGCATGTAATTAAGCTTGATAAAATAGCATCCTGTATTTCTGTTGTTTACTTCCTGCACAAAATGCATTTGGTTTGCTTACTGTTAAAAAGTATTATTAGTAGGGTTTATGTACCTGGTTTATAATTTGACTTTCTTATTAGTAAGAATTTGTAATTATTGATGTATAGTTTATACCCTTTTAATAATATAGGGTTTTTATATCTTTCTTTCTACAATAATTCTAAGTACGGTCAGTATACTTGTAGCTCAGACAGTATAATAGTTCTGGGATATACTTATAGTAATAAGAATACTACTTATGTTAGTAGTAATAATATTCTTATATTGCATAAATAAAGTACCTTATTACTATTATAATAACTATATTATCTCTCTGTGATTACTATAGCCTCTATATTAATATCCTTAGTTTATTTTTATAAGTATATCAAAAATAGTACTTGTTAATTAATTCTTGTGTAATTTATGCTATACTTTCTATGTTCTTTTGTAATTAATTTTTTTTCTTAGTTATGATATTTATTTATATATATCCAGAATTTAATTAACTCTACCCAGATTTTATCTTATAAGCAAAAATATTAACCTTTGTTCATATTCTAAATAAAAGGATTAACAGCTCTGGAAACTTGTTTGAGCTCAGTCCCAATAAAAACAAGGAGAATAATGAAATGAAATACATCACAAAACATTCATAAAATCTAGACCAGATTGGTTTGACAGTAGTATCTAATTATTATATCACTATTCCTATCTCCAGTTTATTATTAGACATATAGTAGTGAAGCTATTCTAATCTGGAAGAAAGGAACCGTATGGTGAAACAGAAAATAAATCTAGTCTAAAATCTACTCTCCTATTTATTCTTTACAATATAAAATTACTGAAAGCAAAATACAGTACAAGGAAGTAGTTTTTAACTAAGAACTCATACAACTGTCAATAAAATATCTTTTCTGAATATAGTTAAAGAAACAAACTACTACTCTGCAATCTCATCATGCTATGCTTATTTAAATTTTACCCCTGTGCTGGAGTACGGTCTGGTAAAACCCAGATGTGGAAAAACACAGTGGGTCTTTATTTTTCATCAAAATATTTCATTACTAATAAACTAAAAACATTTACATCACTAAACCAGTTAACTCTTATATCATAAGCTACAAACCTAACATTCAACCATTCACAGTATTTAAACAAAGATAGTTAAATGACAGAACCTGCTTGATCTTTGGACAACAACAGCAATGGGAGGTCGTTCCTCCCTACCAACTCTTGGAAAGCACTCAAACAACGACTCCTCAAGACCCCGGAGCTTTCTCTGGTCTCCCTGGTAAGAACTAGGTGTAGCAATAGTCAGATACCAGTCTTCAAACTCAGTATTAATCCAGAACTTATCAGTAAGTCCTCCCAGCTAACAAGCTGTAATAAACCAAGTTACTGCAGAAATCCTCTCAGAACAACTTCTTTACTGTTTTGCCCTTTTTTCCCAAATGAATTTCCTGAATAGCTTTCCACCTTAATGTTTCTTCTCTGGAAAATATCTGAGCAACCTCAGCTCTATTCATTGGGTACTTTTAAAACATTGCCTAAGTCTTTTGGGTTAGTTGTCATTTAATGAGCCATCTGCTCTGATCCCACTTCCTTGGGGGATCATGACCCCAATTATAGGGAAGTTTCCACCTGCAACTTAGGAAGTGTTTGAGGATGATGCCACTTGTCTTTTTCCCTCCACCTAGTTCCATCCACCAGTTTGACTCGTAACCTCTTTTTAACAGCTCTCCCATGCTGTTGTCTCCACAATTTATTTATTAATAATAAAATATTCTGAATTACATTCCACTTCTGTTGACTCTGCTGAGTCATCAATTCCTAATTAGCATTAAATTTAATATAATGTATCAGGAATATAATTAAACAATTAACATTGTTTTACAAAATTGGGGTATGTGACATACACCCCCCCTTAAAATGTAACATTGTCCTCGATGTTACTTATTCTTCGTCCTCTGCAACCTCCTGGAACATATTTGGGTATGCCTCCCACATCTTACTTTCCAGTTCCCAAGTATCCTCTTCAGGGCTAAGGTGCTTCCATTGCACCTTCACCTACCCAATGGCACGGTTCTGCAGAGTAATTTCCCTCCTCTTGAGGATACAGTCCGGTTCCACCAGAATTTCTTCTTCTGGTTCCACCTGTACAACATTCCAATCAATCACATGAGTAGTATCATGAACATACTTTTTCAGAACAGAAATATGAAAAACATTATGCACCTTCAAGTTAGGTGGTAATGCTAGCTGATATGCAACTTGACCAATTCTGGATAAAATTTCAAATGGTCCATAGTAACGTGGTGCTAGTTTTGCACAACTCCCCAGTCTTAGGTAGCTTTTCTTTGGTCTTACCTTTATAAACACGTGCTCACCCACCTGGAACTCTTTGGGAGTTCTTTTCAAATCTGCTTGGCTCTTTTTCCGATCCTGTGCTATCTTCAAATTTTCTTGCACTTGTTTCACAATCTGTTCCATTTCCTTCAATAATTCAGGTCCTAACACCAATATATCTACTGGATTATTCCAGGAGATAGGAGTGTTGCATTTACGCCCATACAAAATTTCAAATGGACTAAACTTAGATGATGAGTGGTAGTTATTATTATATGCAAACTCTGCTAAATGCAAGTAGTCCTCCCACTTACCTGGCTGATCTTTAACATACATTCTTAATAGATCTTCCAGCACCTGATTCACTCTTTCAGTCTGTTCGTCTGTCTGAGGATGGAAAGAGGTGCTGAAATTCAGTGTTGTGTTTAATCCCTTAAACAAGGACCTCCAAAAATTCCCTGTGAATTTAGGATCCCTGTCTGAAATAATAACCTTAGGTACTCCATGTAACCTAAAAATATGCTTTAAAAATATATCAGCTATATTGGCAGCCTTGTAGGTAGTCTTGACAGGAATGAAATGTGCTGCTTTACTTAACTTATCAACCACCACCATAATTGAATCATTCTGATTCTGATTTCTGGGTAATCCAGTAATAAAATCCAAGATGATTACTTCCCATTTCCAACTAGGAATAGGCAAAGGTTGCAGTAAACTAGCTAGATGTTGGTGTTCAGTTTTCACTTGTTGACAATCCAAACATCTAGCTATGTATTCAGCTACTTCAGATTTCATATTAGGCCAGAAATATTCTTTTCTTAACATGGTTACAGTCTTTTGGTAACCTGGATGTCCTGAGTAAGGTTTTTTATGAACTTCATCCAGAATCAGCAACTTGACCTTAGGCACATTAGGCACATACAGTTTATCCTTAAACAATAAAAATCCATCTTTATTTAGACTATAACCTTTTATCAAGCTTTCTGTAGGTTCTTCTTTAGCTGAAATTTGTAATTTTTTATAAATTTCATCCTGTTTTTTCCCTCTTGTCAGTTGTTCATTTAAATCAGTAGCATAAGTACTGATTGCTGCTGTAAAATTCAGCTTTGCATTTCTGCTTAAAGCATCAGCCACCTTATTTTCTTTTCCTTTTATGTGTTGAATTTTGAAATCATATTCACTCAAGAAGGCCAACCACCTTGCTTGTCTTGCATTTAAGTTGGGCTAATCTAAAAGGTATTTCAGACCTTTATTATTAGTCATTAAAATAAACTTTTTGCCTATTAAGTGGTGTCGCCACATTTTTAAAGCATGTATAACAACTGCAAGTTCTATATCATAAGTTGCATAATTCTTTTCGTGGATCTTTAACTTCCTGGACTCATAGGCAATGACATGCCCATCTTGAGTCAGCACACTGCCTAAACCATCATTACAAGCATCAGTGCATACCACGAAATCCTTATTAGGATCTGCTATTCTTAGAAAAGGCACACTTGTTAATAAGGTTTTTAATTTCTTAAAACTTTCTTCACATTTTAAGTTCCAATCAAATTTTTTTCCTTTCTTTTGCAAGGGAGTGATTGGATTAGCTATTTTTGAAAATCCTTCAATGAATCTCCAGTAATAACCGGTAATTCCCATGAATGACCTAACATCTGTTACGTCTTTTGGAACCGGCCAATCTTCGATTGCCTGAATATTTTCAGGATCAACTGAAATCTCTTCCTTAGTCACTACGTGACCTAAGTACTGGATTTCATCCTTAAAGAAATCACACTTGTTGAATTTTGCAAAAAGTTGTTGCTCTCGCAGCTCTTGTAAAACTATCAGTAAGTGTTCCTTATGTTCCACTTCATTTTTAGAATAAATTAAGATATCATCGATAAACACCACAACAAATTTATTTAAGTACTTATGCATTATATTATTCATTAGGCACATAAAGACAGCTGGGGCATTGGTAAGCCCAAATGGCATTACGACAAATTCATAATGTCCATACCTTGTCCTGAAGGTTGTCTTGAAAATGTCCTCATCTTTAATCCTTACCTGATGATATCCTGGTCCGAGGTCTATCTTTGAGAACACTGTAGCTCCACGTAGTTGATCAAATAGATCATCTATGCAAGGCAACGGATATCTATTTTTAATGGTCATCTTGTTTAGTTGATGGTAGTCTATGCATAGTCGCGTAGTTCCGTCTTTCTTTTTGACAAAGATGACTGGTGCTCCCCAAGGGGACACACTAGGTCAAATGTACTTCTTATCTATTAACTCCTTTAGCTGTAATTTTATTTCATTAAGTTCTAAAATATTCATATGATACGAAGGTTTTGAGCTAGGTACCACACCTGGCACCAATTCAATAGTGAAATCCAGTTCCCTCCTGGGAGGTAATCCTGGAATTTCCTCTGGAAAGACATCAGTAAATTCATTTAAAATAGGAATATCTTCTATTTTTAACTTATCTTTTTCAAACTTACTTGCCTCATCTGTAATGGTTACAGCATAGGATTTACACCCTTTCTTGACTGCTCTTTTAAGTTGTAAAGCACAAATATGCCTAATTACAGTTTTCCTAGGAATACCTTTAACTATTACTGGTTGTTCATTATTATTTACGCACGTAAAGGTTTTATCAAAACAGCTTAAAACTACCTTGTGCTGCTCTAACCAATCCATACCAATTAGTAAATCATACGAGCCAAGTGGCAAAACGTTAAGCTTAACTGTAGTTTTAAAATCATTCATAAGCAAGGCACATTCTTTCACATAACATGTTACTTTCCTTTTTGCCCCAGTGGCTAATTGAACTAACCAGGAACTATCAAACTTTTCAATAGTCAGTTTACACTTTTCCACTATCTGAGGTGAAACGTAACTAAGACTAGCTCCTGGATCAATTAAAATGGTTACAGGGGTTTGATTAACCATACCTTCCACTTCCACCATGGAATTCTGATAGTCATCTTGGCGGTTCTCCAATGCTGCATTTATCCTGGGCATAGTCCTGGCAAGTTCTCCAATAGTCATTTCATCCTGCACCATGTGAATATTTCTATTTGAATTTTTCTGATTTGGGCAGACCGAGGCATAGTACGGGCCATTACCTTCCCAACACTTAACAGGCTCCTTTCGTTCAAAATTCTTAGTGAAATTCCCATGATTGTTGGCAGCTTCCTTGCCTTTAAAGTTACTGGAATTATTAGAATTATTAGAAGCACCATTTCTATTTCCCTAGAAGTTCTTACTGTTAGAATAATTTCTGTTCTTATTATTCTTGAAATTCTTCTTGGGTACAAACTCCTTTTTCTTGAACTCAGGCTGATTAATGTTCTTTTTAGCCTTCCAGTTGGCTATACCTTCTTTCTTCTTGTTCTGTTCAAAACAGAAATTTGCTTTTTTCATGGCTTCTTCGAGAGTCTTCGGGTTATCATATTCGATTTTGTCCTTGATGTGATATGACAGACAGCTGAGAAACCATTGTACTTTAGGTTTCTCATCGACTAGATAAGGTACATACCTCAACAAACTTAAGAATTTACTATTTAAATCCTTCATAGTCATGGATCCTAACTTTAATTTGTAAAATTCTTTAGCTCTTTCTTCATAATATTGTTCGGACAGAAATTTCTTCTTGAAGTACCTTTTAAAGGTACTCCAATTAACTTCTTTTTCCTCCATCCCCTTGACTCTTTTCAGATCTTGCCACCATATGTCTTCTTTTCCAGTGAGATTATAGATTGCCATTCTTGCCTTGAGCTGATATGAAGAGTTGTATATCTGAAAATATTTCCTCATCCCAGAGAACCAGGACTCTGCTTCCTCCCCTTTTTCAGTCTCTCCGTTGAAAGTTGGGGGATTTATTTTTTTAAACTCCCCAAAAATATTTTCATATGGTCTGTACTTCTTCCTTCTATCATACAACTCAGCCTCACTACTGTCACTAGTAGTGTAGTAGCTTTGTTGTTCCCTAAACCCTTCAGATGATAAACTGGTTTCATCTTTAGCCAATTTCATCTTTTTAGATCCTTTCTGATGGCTAGCTTCCTCAGATTCAGATCTTTTGCTCCTCCCTTCAGTCTGAAATTTTTCCATCAAAATCTGGTTCAACTCTTCTTGAGTTTTCAAAATCATTTCATTGTCCTTCTTGACTGATTCCATTTCAGTCTTCAAATCCTTTATAGTCTGCATCAGCTCTGAAGAGTGAGCAGTTACCTCTTCTAACATAGGTTCTCTGGACAATTGTCTTGTCTCGATGTTTGGAGACTCCTCCTGAGCATATTCTCCTAGCTTCTCCATACCTTCCTGTTAGATTTAGAAAAAGAAATTTTATGTTCTTTACATAAAACAAAATACAGGTTAGTACATTATTTTTGTTGTTCTATGGAAACTAGTTGGGCCACATTCAGGCCTAGTATTTTAACCATGCTCTGATACCACATGTCAAAACCCCAAATTTTTCGAAAAAAAATAAAAAAATTAATTTACATAATATTAATATAAATGCAGTTAACTAATCATTTAATTAGTTAAAGGTTATCAGCTTATTATTAGAATTCATTTGTTATTTGCATAGAGTGATTGAACAAATCTTTTCAGTTTACTGACTTGTTTCTTTTTGCGAACATAAGGTGGGGCTGTCATGAAAAACTAGGCTTACATAGCTTTCGAGCTAATACAGAAAGTTTCTTCTGTCCCTACAGATTACAGGTAAGAAGATTGGCTGCTGCACGTAAAAATTCTAAACTCTTTATGTACAAGTTTGTTTGCAATTCAAAGTTCAGTAAGACATTAGTGACTAAGCACATATCAATGCTTACTGAGGTAAAATAAATTATCTGTTTTTCATTCTAGTAGAGGTAGAATTATAGTTCTTAAGATTACTGAACTATCTGATATCTATCATAGTTGTCAGTGTCAAAAGATCTTTAAATAATATTGCTTACAATTAAAAAAAACGAAAATCAAAAGTTTATGTTTAAGAAAACACAAATACTCTTACTTCGTAAAGTGTATGAATAAGGGGTTTACAATTTACTGCTTCTAAATTCAAACTATCCACTGATAGGGATATACTCATGCTGATGCACTAGGTCTTATTTACATTACCACTGATTCAACACATACTAAAGATTATCTTAGGTATGATGGATCACCTACCGTAAACTGGTTATTATTTTATTCATTAAGAGTATGTACAACAAAAAAAAATTCAAGGTCTAACCATTACGTTGATAAACTTTCTCTGAAATGGCTTCACCTTCATATGTGTTAAATTCTAAGTTAAGGACATTCATTCCAGCTGATGCATTCATCAAAAATATTTAGTTGCTATTTCCTCTTGTAAGCATTTATCAACTTAGATGAATATGGCAAGACCATAAAGGTTAACATTATACACACAATAGTTACTATGGTTGAATTCTACAACCTCCTTAAAGTCAACCATTAGTATACTCTATAATTATAATATAAGTTTTGGTGGAATACTTGTAAAAATAATATTCTTACTTGAACATATCTTTTATATTTCCCTCCTATAAACATGTTACAATCTTATTCTATTCAGACTGTAAAGTGTTAAATGACAAGTAGTCATTCACCCGGATGACCACGTCATAAAAGAGTCCATGACATTTTAAGTTTATAGTCTTACTCTAAAGATAACTCTTAAAATATTTACCTTAGACATTTCAAGTTTGTATACAAGATGATGTTATTGCACTTACCACTCTAGATATAGTGCTCCTTAAATTAAAAGTTTATTAAATAAAATATCATGTTACAAGGTTCTTTGCTATATAGTTGGTTGTACCCACGATGAACCTAGTGTTATCATTTTATTGCATTGCATGGGTGATAATATAATATAACGTATGGTAATGATTTGTTAGACCTTGCATCGATGGTAAGTTTCCATGACAAATTTTACGTATTAACCTAACACTTGTGATAATGTTCCAATGATAGGTTGACTCGGCCGGGACTAAGGTATAACCTTGGAGACAGCCGAATATTGTCAACATTGGATCCTCATGATTAGCTCAACGAATCTATAGAAAACAAACCCACCGTGGAAAATTATTTCCATGGCGACGTGGCTTCATTTGGGCCATGCATTGTAGGTTTTAAAAGAGTCTTCCCCAAGACCTAGCTCATTATCCTCCCTCACCTTTGACACTTGTCCATCCTCTGTGCAAGAAAACAGGTCGCTCTGTCACCTGTGTAGTGCCACGACTGTCTATGGCTTCTCCTCCCTGGTTAGCTTGCCCCATTGCACCAACGTGAAGGTCGTCTCATGGTGCTTCTATTCATCATGTGTTACTCGTTCTCTGGTTTGCTTTTTCACTGCCTCCATTGTTTAAGCTCGAGCCCTTGACTGTGTCAGTCCTTACCATTCTCCTTCAGTTTATCCAACGAGAGTGGTTCCTTCTTTCGAAGTGTTATGGTTTGAGATTCACTATTACTGTGTGTTGTTGGAAGGAGTAACAGCTCAGCTTTAGGGTTTTATCTACTCCTTCAGTTTTATGACTCGAGGGTTCCCTGCTGTCAGTGATTCATGAGTGTTGTAACACCGTTTCTTTTGCAACTGAATGGCAGACTCCTTGCTCATGTTGGTCGCTGGTCGCTGCATTGTTGTTTATGACTTTTAGTTGCTAAGGTAAAAGAATTATCCGTTTTTCTTTTAAAGATAATGCCAAAATTTCTTGTATAAACATCTCTTTGCTTTTAATATAAATTTAACAGGCAGCCGTATGTTTGTTTTGTAGATACGATATGCCTCTCTTCTCTGTCTGCACAAAGACTACGGGGTTGCAGCGATAAGGGCCACGGTAAGCCCTGGTTTCTCCATGGCTCATCCACCTTGTGTAAACCCTTATGGGGTAATGAGGGTTTGGTTGTTGCGGCCTGTTAGACCTTCATGGCTTTTGGTTGTTTGTTCATTGTTTAACACCATTTGGTTAAGCCCCCTAGCTCTATTGCAGGGCTCTCTGGCTTTGGCCATGAGTGTAAAATTTTGTTTTGTAAATATTACTGTGTTTATAGTAAAAGAACAGGGTATAAGCCTTCATGTGTAATTTCTCGGTATGGCCGTGGGTTAATATTACAGAACTGGGTTTTACAGCCATTCCTTTTGTATATTCTGAATGAATAGGGTTTTTACCCTAAGTTATTATTATTGTTTTCCTTTTCTGCATTCCTTCCTTGCTTACATTATTGAAATTTCGAATACTTACTTATGTTTAATTTGAAACTACGATTGTGAGTAAAATACTGTTAGTTCCACCGTTTGTTGATTTACTTGTATAAATTGGGTTTTATAGGGTTTAACCCTATTTGACAGTGAAGAAAAAATAACTTTGTTCCTTTTTCTTTTAAATTACTGCTAAGTTGAGATGTGCTTTTGCAATGTTAGGGTTACTAGTTATATTTATAGCATGTAATTAAGCTCGATAAAAGAGCATCCTCTATTTCTATTGTTTACTTCCTGCACAAAATGCATTTGGTTTGCTTACTGTTAAAAAGTATTATTAGTAGGGTTTATGTACCTGGTTTATAATTTGACTTTCTTATTAGTAAGAGGTTGTAATTATTGATGTATAGTTTATACCCTTTTAATAATATAGGGTTTTTATATATTTCTTTCTACAATAATTCTAAGTACTGTCAGTATACTTGTAGCTCAGACAGTATAATAGTTCTGGGATATACTTATAGTAATAAGAATACTACTTATGTTAGTAGTAATAATATTCTTATATTGCATAAATAAAGTACCTTATTACTATTATAATAACTATATTATCTCTCTGTGATTACTATAGCCTCTATATTAATATCCTTAGTTTATTTTTATAAGTATATCGAAAATAGTACTTGTTAATTAATTCTTGTGTAATTTATGCTATACTTTCTATGTTCTTTTGTAATTAATTTTTTTTCTTAGTTATGATATTTATTTATATATATCCAGAATTTAATTAACTCTACCCAGAGTTTCACAAATATTAACCTTTGTTCATATTCTAAATAAAAAGATTAACAGCTCTGGAAACTTGTTCGAGCTCAGTCCCAATAAAAATAAGGATAATAATGAAATAAAATACATCACAAAACATTCATAAAATCTAGACCAGATTGGTTTGACAGTAGTATGTAATTATTATATAACTATTCCTATCTTCAGTTTATTATTAGACATATAGTAGTGAAGTTATTCTAATCTGGAAGAAAGGAACTGTATGGTAAAACAGGAAATAAATCTAGTCTAAAATCTACTCTGTTATTTATTCTTTACAATATAAAATTACTGAAAGCAAAATATAGTACAAGGAAATAGTTTTTAACTAAGAACTCATACAACTGTCAATAAAATATCTTTTCTGAATATAGTTAAAGAAACAAACTACTACTCTGCAATCTCATCATGCTATCCTTATTTAAATTTTACCCCTGTGCTGGAGTATGGTCTGGTAAAACCCAGATGTGGAAAAACACAGTGGGTCTTTATTTTTCATCAAAAGATTTCATTACTAATAACTAAAAACATTTACATCACTAAACTAGTTAACTCTTATATCATAAGCTACAAACCTAACATTCAACCATTCACAGTATTTAAACAAAGACAGTTAAATGACAGAACCTGCTTGATCTTTGGACAACAGCAGCAATGGGAGGCCGTTCCTCCCTACCAACTCCTGGAGAGCGCTCAAACAACGACTCCTCAGGGCCCCCGAGCTTGCTCTGGTCTCCCTGGCTAGAACTAGGTGCAGCAATAGTCAGATACCAGTCTTAAAACTAAGTATTAATCCATAACTTATCAGTAAGTCCTCCCAGCTAACAAGCTGTAATAAACCAAGTTACTGCAGCAATCCTCTCAGAACAACTTTCTTACTATTTTTCCCTTTTTTCCCAAATGAATTTCCTGAATAGCATTCCACCTGAATGTTTCTTCTCTGGAAAATATCTGAGCAACCTCAGCTCTATTCATTGGGTACTTTTAAAAGATTGCCTAGGTCTTTTTGAGTTAGTTGTCATTTAATGAGCCACCTGCTCTGATCCCACTTCCTTGGGGGATCATGACCCCAATTATAGGGAAGTTTCCACCTGCAACTTAGGAAGTGTTTGAGAATGCTGCCACTTGTATTTTTCCCTCCACCTAGTTCCATCCATCAGTTTGACCAGTAACCTCTTTTTAACAGCTCTCCCATGCTGTTGTCTCCACAATTTATTTATTAATAATAAAATATTCTGAATTGCATTCCACTTCTGTTGACTCTGCTGAGTCATCAATTACATTATATTAAATTTTATATAATGTCTCAGGAATATAATTAAACAATTAACATTATTTTACAAAATTGGGGTATGTGACATGTGACCTGTGTGAAGGACTATGGTTCGTCACAACGCAACCCAGGAAATGAACCTGATCCACCATGGTCTCCTTTGCGTATTGAGAAACCTGTGGATAAACCTGAAGCTTCACCTCGCATTCCTAAGGGAGTCCTTAAGCATTCAAGGCACAATCCTAATGCCCGAGCCGCCCAGAGCTATTCAATTGTCAAGTACTTGGGCCACACTCCTTGTCCGATGTCTGCATTGGAAGTGATTCAGAGTTGTCCTTCGCAAAGGAAGGCTTTGCTTTCTGCCCTTGGTGTGAATGATGATGATTCTTCCTCCATGATTAAATTTGAAACTGCAGGACTTCAGCCTCAATTTCCTTACTATATGTCTCTTTTGATTCACATATAATGTCTTAACATGACCATCAAGTGCACTGTGATTGATGAAGGCGTTGCCGCTTCTGTGATGTCTTAATCGTGTTGAAAGGGTTTAGGTTCCCTTGAGCTATCTAAATCAATGACCATGTTAACTATGTTTGATGGGAGATTGTTTAGGATGCACGACATCCTTCCTTCCCTTAAGGTCCATTTGGGAGGGAAGACTATTGCGATAGAGGTTGAGGTGGTTGATGCACCCCTTGACCACAATTTCTTGCTGGGTAGGAATTGGATGTACAATATGCAAGCCATTGCTTCTTCCCTATTTCACGTTGTATGCTTTCCATTCAATGGGAAGATAGTCACGATTGATGAAATGACATTCAAGAATCCGTCTGTTACCGCATCTTTGGGAGCTTCAATCCCAATCGTTGAACACTCTCAGCTGGAAACTGGGAGTGTGGATGTAGGCATGTATGCATCCCTCATGTGTTCTGGTGAGGCTTTGACATCTATGAGATCGGTGTCTTTTCACATGAGTCATATGGAAGACCCTTGGGTTCTTCCTACACCGAGTGCTCTGAGTGAGCCCATTGTAACGAACGTGTCGTTGCCTGCAACTATGATAACTTATCAAGCCAATCTTGAGTTTGTTGCAGAGCCTAGTCCTTCCTCTTCATGGACAGAGGAGGAGGACCCTTATGTGCTGCCGGCATGGGCAGTATAGTCTTCTCATGCACACGAATGCCTTGATACAGTTTTTCGTTTGGATGAAGCGATTATTGAGGCCATGTCGGGAGTTGAGCCACCATGGGAGGAAATTCATCATAGATCTTACTTCCTCCTCGAGCTTTACCGCTTGGAGCGTGAAGACTTTAGGGTGTTTTTTAGTAAGAGAATTGGTATACCTATGGTTCCATTAAGATCTCCTAGTCTGATGGCTGATGGAAACATGGCTAACATATCTGCAATGATTCCTATGAATATCTCTCGTGATCCTGGCAGAATAGAGAATGTTTATATTCGGGTTGAATGTTCCCATGCTGAGATTCTAGAATATACCGAGCTATTCAAAGAATTCTGTGATATCTTTGCTTGGTCTTACAATGAAATGACAGGAATTGACCCTCGAATTTTCAAATATGAAATTAAGACTTACCCCAACACTAAGCCTATTTGACAACATTTACGTGCAGTGAATCCTAGGAAAGCACCCGCCATTAAGGCAGCGATAGAAAAACTATTGAAAGCCGGTTTTATCTATCCCGTTCCCTTAATGGAGTGGGTTTCAAATCCCGTTCCGGTAGATAAGAAGCAGGGAGCGATCCACATATGTACTAATTTCCGTGATTTGAATCGTGCATGTCCTAAGGACAATTTCCCCACACCATTTATTGATCAAATTTTGGATGAGTGTGTGGGTAGCAAGGTTTTCTCCTTTACGGACGGATTTTCCGGATATAATCATATACAAATTAAACCTGAGGACCAACATAAGACTACATTTATTTGTCCTTAGGGAACTTTTGCATATCGAAAAATGCCTTTCGGCCTTAAAAATGCCGGAGCTACATTTCAGCGGACAATGACCTTGATCTTCCACGATCTCAGGTCAATTATCCTAGTATTTTTGGATGACCTTGCTGCTCATTCTTGTATGAGAATGTGTCATTCCTATCACTTGAGATTGGTATTCGAAATATGCCATCATTATTTGGTTAGGCTAAATCCTCATAAGTGCATATTTTGTGTGAAGTCAAGTCGTTTGTTAGGATTCATCGTTTCTAAAGAGGGTATAAGAGTCGACCCTTTGAAGGTTGAGGCAATACTTAAGTTGTCTCCCCCGAGAAATATTCATCATCTTCAATGTTTGCAAGGCATGGTAAACTTCTTACAAATATTTGTTGTCAACTTTGCCAATTTGACTAGAGGATTCATGCGTCTTTTGAAGAAGGACACCACCTTTTGTTGGGATGAGAAATCTCAGGAGTTGTTTGATGCACTCAAGGAAGCCCTAGCATTGGCCCCGGTGATTAGTCCCCCAGACTATAGCCGTGATTTTATACTTTATGTGGTCGCATCCATGGAGACGATTGGTATGGTTTTGGTTCAAGAGGATGAGGAGCTCCAAGAGAATATCATATACTATCTGAGCCAGAACCTTATTGACGTAGAGATTCATTATTCTCATGTTGAGAAGCTTGCTTTAGCTACCGTACATGCAGTTCAACAGTTGAGACATTATATTCTCCTTCACTAGACCCTGGTTGTATCCCATGTCAATCCATTTCAATTCATCCTTACTCGAAGGATGATTGGGGGAAAATATAATAAATGGATTGTCATCCCGTAAGAATTCGATCTCGAATTTGTTTCAGAAAAATTGAAGAAATCGTTAATTTTTGCAGAGATTATATCGGATTTCCCAAGTGAGGTCGAGGAGTTGCTTTGTGAAGATATCTTTGTCGATGAGCATATCTTATTAATCTCAACTTTAGACCCATGGTATGGGGATATCATTATATATATACAGACATTGAAGGTCCCTACTCATCTCTCACAGGATGAACGATGACGATTACGTCACATGTCTAACAACTACCTCATAGTGGATAACACTTTATACCTCCATGGGGTAGATTCCATTTTACATCATTGTTTGACTCATGATGAGGCTGAGGTAGTGCTGAATGATTTCCATGGAGGGGCATGTGGTGGTCATTTATCTAGGATTTCTACAGCCCAAAAAATATTAAGAGCGGGTTATTTCTGGCTGTCGATCTTTAAGGATTGTGTAGATGTGGTCAAGAGGTGCCACTTTTTCCAGGTGTTCACACATAATATCCACTTGAAACCTAACCCATTACATCCCATCATCACCACTAGTCCCTTCACTAAGTGGGGGCTTTATTTTATGTATTGCAACCTAGCTTCGGCTGGGGGGAATCATCATATCATAGTGGTTGTTGATTACTTCATGAAATGGGCTGAGGCTATGCCTACAATTAAATCCGATGATGAGACAGTCATGCACTTCGTATTCAACCAGATTATTACTTAGTTCAGGATTCCAAAAGAGCTTGTCACTGACCATGGCTCGCACTTTCAGAATCATATGATGGAAGAGTTGGCATCAAAGTTAGGATACAAGAAAGAGCATTCCTCCTCTTACTACCCTCAGGCGAATGGACAGGTGGAAGTAGTAAATAAATCACTCAAATCCATTCTCCAACGAACAATCACACAGAGCAAGAATAATTGGCACATCATGTTATATCCTTCTTTGTGGGCATATAGAACCACAATTAAGACGGCCATGGGTTTTTCTCCATATCAACTTGTACATGGAGTGGAGTCTATATTGCCGATTGAATACAAGATTCCTTCTTTGAAGCTAGCCGTAGAACTCTTACCAGACACTTCACCATTAGAGGAGCATTTGGTCCACCTTGAGCAACTTGATGAGCAGCGTCAAGATTCCTTGGTGGCTCTAGAGGTAAATAAACATCGCGTAAAGGTCTAGTATGATAAGTCTGTCCATCCAAGGAGGTTTAGTGAGGGAAACTTGGTCCTTTTGTGGGATCAACCGAAAGAACCCTTGGGGGTAGGAAAGTTTAACCCCATGTGGCATGGTCCTTACGTCATCAAACATGTGTTAGAGAAGGGTGCTTATGAGTTAGTGTATTATGAGGGAATGACCTTGGTGGAGCCTAGAAATGGGCTCTATCTCAAGAAGTACTATGCATGATTTTCACCCAAGGCTAGTTATTGTATATTATTGTACAGTTTTTCATAGTTAGGTATTTTTCTTATCATGATCAGGTTTGTGATTAGTTTCCATTTCTTTTGGCAGATGTCAATGGAATCTTCCACCTACATAGGATTCGCGGATGGTGCGAGCCGTCACACTCAACACTCAGCGTCGGCTACCTGTGCGATTTATACTCCTATGGGTTAGGTACTGTCTTCAGGAGGCATATGTCTACGGCCATCTTCCAACAATGTTGCTGAATATAGTGTCGTTATTGAGCTTCTATGAGATTCCATTTCACATGGCATTCTCTCTCTTGAGGTACGTCTTGATTCGGAGTTAGTAGTGTCACAGCTGAATGGTTTGTACTATGTTAGAGATCCAATGTTATTAAGAATATTCTTATGTGTGAGATTATTAGAATGAAAATTTGACAATATAACATACATACATATTCCAAGAATCAATAATCAAGTTGCTGACTCATATGCTAACTACGTGTTAGATTAGCATTTGTTTCATACACAATAAATTCATCACAAACACAAATTTTGACACATGTAAATAAATAAACTGATCACCATAAAAAAATTTATATAACATCCAAAATGTGGTAATACATAGTGTCATGATACAAAAATGGGGCTCTTGATCCACCAGAATATAATACACGGTAATACAAAATGTGTCACTCCCAGGTCTCTAAGCCTATGGAGGAGGAGGGGGGTTGTGGTCATGGAAGGTCACTATGACTCTAGATAGCCATTGGAATTGTGGAAATTGACCCCAGGTTTTAGAAAAAATACACTCACAACAATTGCCAATTACACATGCAAATTACTCACAAAAGGAGACTGAATATGGAGCAGAACACTAATATGTCTTGAATAAGTGTACAATAGCCAACTTTGTGAAGTCATAGGCTGCCACAATAAATAATTACATGAGATATTTGAATGCATAAGGATTCCATTCAAATTTGTTCAAAAGCAGGCTTACTAAATCTAAGCAAATCCCCCATAGGTGCATAAAGCACATTCCAAATCTGTCTAGGAGCTCACGAATTGGAAAAATCAATTAGGAAAGCTAATAGATGGTGGAAGAAAAACTCATACATTCTTTTCATAGGAGAAAAGAGTGGAGGATGTTGAGGACAAAAAACAAGTTAACTTCACCTAGTCAAACTTTCCCAATTGCCTTAAAACTCAGAAAACGCAGGCAATAAAGAAGAAAAATAAAACATGTGCTAGGGAGGCCAGGAATAAAGCAGATTTGATTCCAAGAGGTTTCCCAAGTGCTCCATGACTCAAATTTAGCAAGTTTCACCACTTTTGATGTGTGGAGGACAACTTGCATAAGGTGGAATATGGAAACTAGGCAAATAAGACAAAAAATGGATTAATTAATGTCTAAGGTAGCTAACTATGGGTTGATTATTCTAACACCCCCCCTTAAGCCTGACTTATGAGTAAAATATCAGAAACTTATAGGGCCTAGCAACAATACTTAGTCACCCTTTACATATTGCATGTCCAATTAACCAAGGGAAGAGGCAAAAACCCAGTGGGAAAAATCCTCCCTTAAACATGGACAGTAAAACAAAATTTGGAAATCTTGTCATAACTCATGCTTCACAACATCATCAACAATCCCCAGTAGTGATTTGAGATTGCTGAATGTCTTCTCACAAAAAACTTTGGTGAAGATATCTACTACTTGTTCTGAAGATGAAGAGAAGAGTAGGTGAATGGTGCCATCATGCACAAGCCGTCTGATGTAGTGCATATGGATCTCAATGTGTTTGGTTCTCTTCTTCTGAACTGGATCATTGCATATTTGAATTGTAGTCTTATTATCATAGTAGATAGTAGTTGATTATTATGATTCGAAGCCACACTCTCCAAGTAACCCCTGCAACCATAAACATTGAGTTGCTACATTTACAACTCCTCTATACTCTGCTTATGTACATGAGAGTGCAATGGAACTATGTTTCTTGCTTGACTAGCTAATTGGCCCTTCTACAAGCATGAACACATATCCTGATGTTGAATTTTGATCTGTGTTGTCACCTGCCCAATCACTGTCAGTAAACCCAATCAAATCAAGATCAAATTTAGCTTTGTAGAAGATCCCATGAGTCCTTGTTCCCTAAACAAAGTTAAGGATCCTTTTGGCTGCTCTCCAATGGATCTCATGAGGCTGATCCATGTATCTTGAAGTGACACTTAATTCATAAGAAATATCAGGTCTAGCATGTGTAAGATACAAGAAACATCCAATCAATTGCCTATAGAGTGTATTGTTTACCATAGGTGAAGAATCAACTTCTTCAATCTTCAATCCTGAAACGAAAGGAGTCTTGCTTGGCTTGCAATCCTTCATCTTGAATTTGTTTAGAAAATCCAAGGCATAATTGGATTGATGTAATTTGATTCCTTTTTTGGTTTGAGCAATATCGAGCCCCAAGAATTGGCTCAATAAGCCCAAATCTGTCATTGAGAAGGCATGGTTCATTGCATCCTTCAAGGATGCAATCTCATCCTTTGAGCTTCCTGTAATGAGAAGGTCATCAAAATATAAAACAATAATCATTAATGAACCATGAATCAGCTTCAAATAGACATTTGGATCTGATTTTCATCGAACAAAATTCAGTGATGGAAGAAAGCTATCAATCTTGGCATACCAAGTCCTAGGGGCTTTCTTAAGCCCATACAATGACTTCTTTATCCTGCACACAAGAGATGGGTTAGTAGAAAATCCTTGAGGCTGCTGAATGTATATCTCTTTAATGAAATCTCCATTCAGGAAAGCACACTTCACATCCATGTGATGTACTTCCCATTGCTTTGAAGTTGCAATGACTAAGGCTAGCCTGATGGAGTCCATCTTTGCCACTGGTGCAAAGGTCTCATTGTAGTCTATGCCATGAACTTGTGAGTAGCCCTTGGATACCAATATGGCCTTGTACTTCAGAGGTGAACCATCCACAAAAAATTTGGTTTTGTACACCCACTTACACTGAACTAGCTTCCTCCTTGGGGGAAGATCAACCAGCTCCAAAGTGTTTCTCTTCTGGAGTGAGCTGAACTCTTCCTTCATGGCTGCTTTCCATATTGGATCATTTACTGCATATTAATATGCCTATGGATCTGATTCAATCATCAGATAGAATTTCTCTGCAAACATAGGATCTTTCATGCATAGAGCAGTCTCAAACTGAGATCTAGTCCTCCTAGGATCATTAGGATTTCCAGCTAGTTCTCCAGTTGCATGAATGGTCTTTGCTGTTCATTTTGGTATTGTAGGAATGTTAGGATATGAAATCAAATAATCATTATCATACATATCAGAATCATCATGTTCAACTATCTCTTCACTTACATTCAGAGGTTCTAGTGGTGAAGAGGATTCTCCAACTTCCACTGCTGCTAGGGGATCTTCTTGAAATTGAACACACCTTTCAATGAAGGATTTGTTTGTGCTCAAATTGATCAGCTTGTACCCTTTTGAATCTTCAGAGTACCCAAAAAATAGACACTCTTGGATTTGGGGCTGCAAAGCCTTCCTCTTTTCTGTTGGAATTCTAGCCCAAGCCCTTGAGCCAAAAATCATGAAATGGGTCACATCTGGCTTGTGCCCACTACATGCTTCGAAATGAGTCATACCTTCAAGCTGTTTATGAGGCACCCTATTATGGATATAGGCTGCACATTTTATAGCTTCGGCCCAGTACTTTGGTGGAAAAGTCTTAGCCTTGATCTTGCAGGTTGCCATCTCTTTCGGTGAACTGTTCTTCCTCTCAGCAACACCATTCTGCTGTGGTGTGTAAGGGATAGAATGCTACATCTGAATACCTGGATCTGCACAATATTGAATAAACTTAGACTTGACATACTCACCACCATTGTTAGATCTGAGGACCTTGAGTTTCCTCCCAGACTGGTTTTCAACCAAATCCTTAAAGACTTTGAAGAGGGAAAAAACTTAAGACTTGTGTTTTAGGAAGTGAACCTAGCAATACCTAGAAAATTCATCTATGAATGTGGATCAAATCAAGAGGTGTAGAGGTTCTCTCATGACCAGCTCTCTCAAATTTATGCTCTGGGTGTTTTCCTAGGATGCAACCTTGACAGACTCCTTTGGAAAAATTAATCTTTGGTAACCCTACGACCATTTCTTTTTCACTAAGATCAGAAAGATACTTGTAATTTATGTGGCCAAATATTTCATGCCAAATCTTGCTTGCCTCATTATCATGAATCAGAAGAGTAGAGGGGTTTGAGTAGGGTAGGAAGTGTGAGAACATGTATACCTTCGAAGTGTGATTTGTAACTCCTTTTGCAATGAATTTACCACTTGGGATCTTTGTGATCTCAACTTCATCAGGGGAGAATATGACCTTCTTTGGAGACCATGTGTGGGTCATCTGATACACTGATAAGAGGTTAGAGGCAAGACCTGGAACATACAACACATTGCTGAACTTACCATGGTCAAGATCACCGAATGATTGCCCTTACTACAGTATGCACACTTGCTCATTTCTCCTTTGTTCTTATTCTTTTGGGGGTTCTTCTTGGAACCTTGAGGCTCCTCTGGAGACTTGTTCTTGTCTCTCTTTTGCTCAGGTGGATTTTTAGCTTTCTTCTTGCTTTTTGAATCCACCCTCAAATCTCCAGCAACTAGAGCTTGGTCTTTGGATGTTTGATGGTGCCCATCATCACCAATTTATCTTGTTCTTGTGTGAGAGATTCCATGAAATCTGCAAGGCTAGGCATTTTCTAGGCTCAAGCTATCAAATTTGTGGCATAGAAGGTTGAAACAAACACTGAATAGTTAGGGCCAAGCTTCAAGAGTATGGCCAATACCAGCTAATCATCCTTCTTTTCGATCCCACATTGTTTTAGCTACAAAACAAGTTCTTTGAACTCGGAAAAATAGAGTTGTAGGGGTTCAAAGCTATTGGGACTCAGGGAGATCAATTGATTTTCAATTTGATGTCACCTCATCTCATCTGTCTTTCCAAAAATATCAACAAGATTCTCCCATACTTCATTCGGTGATTTCAATCCATCAAGATGGAAAAGGAGGTCTCTGGATATACTCAGACACAGGAGACCATAGGCATCATCCCTCCTGTTGTGCCATTTAATATTATCTACAACTAGATTGGGCTCTTATTTGGTTGCCATAGTAACTCTATAGAGGCATTTCACTCTCAATAGTATCTCCATCTCTGCTTTCCATTCAAAGAATTTAAATGGAGTCAAGATGATCTTCTGAGATTGATCCATAGCTCAGAAATCGTCCCGTCAGTCAGCAGAATTCTCCCAGTCAATGATGTCAAACCTGAAAAAAAAATTAGAAGGAGAGAAATCAATCTACAAAGGCTCTGATACCATGTGGAAATTGAACCCAGGTGTTAGAACAATTACACTCACAAAAATTGCAAATTACTCACAAAAGGAGACTGAATATGGAGTAGAACACTAATCTGTATTGAATAATTGTACAATAGCCAACCCTGTGAAGTCATAGGCTACCACAATAAATAATTTCATGAGAGATTTGAATGCATAATGATGCCATTCAAATTTGGTCAAAAGCAGGCTTACTAAATCTAAGAAAATCCCCCATAGGTGCATAAAGCACATTCCAAATCTATCTAGGAGCTCATGAATTGGAAAAATCAATTAGGCAAGCTAATAGATGGTGGAAGGACAACTCATACATTCTTTTCATAGGAGAAAAGAGTGGAGGATGTTGAGGGAAAAAAACAAGTTAACTTCACCTAGTCAAACTTTCCCAATTGCCTTAAAACTTAGAAAAAGTAGGCAATAAAGCAGAAAAAGCAGACATGTGCTAGGGAGGCCAGGAATAAAGCAGATTTGATTCCAAGAGGTTCCCCAAGCACTCCATGAATCAAATTTAGCAATTTTGACCACTTTGGATGTGTGGAGGACAACTTGCATAAGGTGGAATATGGAAACTAGGAAAATAAGACACAAATTGGATTAATTAATGTCTAAGGTAGATAACTATGGGTTGATTATTCTAATAGGAATAATCGCACTCATGCTCGTGGTACACCCACCACCTAGCGCTGCATAGCCTCAGGAAATTCCTCGACTTGCACCATGGGAACTCTGTGAGTAAGCCTAACAAAGTTGGTATGAATGCTCTGGAGTGTCCACTCCACATCCACACCCTTGATATCATCTCCTCTTCCCCTCCGTCTGTGATGTGGGAAGCCTTCAGGTCACCGTGGTCCCACATCTGCATGCAAATGGAAGATGTCACTATGTATTTTCACCCAAAAATATGTCTTTTGATTTCATATAATTAGAAAACACAAAAAATTAAATAACTCAAAAATTTAAAAAGAGTGTCGAGATTCGTTACCTATATCACCATATGCCGATCCTGGTGGTAGTGGCATGTACAGGTCCCCCCAGAAATCTATCCCCGTATAGGGGTAGTCATCGATGGCAACTATTTGTTGTTGCCAGCACGAAAAGAAATCAGCTTGATAGGGGTTGGCCGCCCTACCTCCCCCCAGTCTATGCATAGCATCTGCCCAATGCCGTTGGACCATATCTCGAACCCCATGAAGAGGAATGTCAACTCTGGGGCCCAATCCTGGAACACGCTTGAAGAAAAACATGCTAAATATGCTACTGAACCCGAAGTTCTTCACTCTTCCCACCTTACACTCACTGATCCGATGTTTCATGTTGCTCAGTAGTGTAGTACTCCAGTCATAGACTGTGCGTCGCATGCACTCCACTGCATAGAACATCAGAGGCCGCGAGGCCTAGTGGAGTGAAGCCAAGCCTGCTATCCTGTCCAATGTCAATAGTATGGCCTTTAGGCCCAGCACCTGTATAGAGTTGGTTGGGACCTAACTCCCCACCTTCTTTATGTCTGGATAGCAGTACACTGCAATGTACTCGTCGATAGTCAGGCCACCTTTGGGCCCACCATGAGAACAAAGGTTCACTACTTCCCCCCATCAGGAAAGTCCAGTAATAAAGTATATGTCCTCCACCTCTATGGTGAGGGACATCCCATCTATCTAGAAGGACTCAGAGTCTGGATCCCAATAATCCACCAGCATCTACAATAGTCTTGGTTTGGCCCTCAAGTCACCAAGACACCAAAAATTGTAGAGTCCACATGCTCGTAGCCCTTGTTGAGCCATTAGATTGGCCCTTACTTCCTCCTCTACATCACCATGTTAACGCTCTCTCCACTCTAGGACCATCCTGCACAAAAAAATTGCAATTTTTCCCATTAGATTACTCAAAAAATCTTATGCACGGCCACATATGTGACTTTTTTACAAACAACCATGTATGTACGCAGGTTTACGGGAATTTTCAGCGTATAGCCAGTCCTATACGCAAAAAAACCCTCGATTTTTGTATGGGCCGTAGTGCCTTTTTTAGTTTGGTCTAGGAACCTTAAATGACCATGGAATTTGATAAAAATTGCATTGAAATGGAATAGAAGAGCATGGGTAAGTACCTGGAAGAAACGGTAGTGGATTCCGTCAGCTGGATCTCCTGGAATTCGCTGTTGAAAACTGAGCTCAATTTGGTAAAAATTTCAAATGTTTTATAATGTTTTGAAATATTTACTATTTATAGAAATTTTTCAAATTTTTGAAATTTTTTTCCCCCTTTCCTATAGTTTGGACTATTTCTAATCATTTTGGACTGTTTTTTACCTAATTATTGATGTAGGAGACCTTTCCGAGTGTCATTTCAGCCGTTGGATTGGCCCGTTCGTGCCGATTTCACATATCATCTCTAAACTAGCATATAGGTTAGGTTTCATCACCATTTGCATTTTGCATGACCTTATGACCATTTCATCATAACCTTAGGTACGAACCCACTCTATTATGTCATGGAACCTTCTTAGTGTTTTATAAGTGGCATGATACGAGTGGTAGAGCTTGACCTTACATGGGTGCCCTAGTTAGCGCCTTATTTGCATTTGGTGCCCATGCTGATGTTTTGTCTTTTAGGGTGTGGGAGTCCGTTGTATAGTATCGCCATGACATTTCGCAAGAGCCTCATACTCCTCTTGATCTTTTTCTGGCCTATTTCCCTCAGGACTCCCATACGTCAAGTTGTAATTGCATTATCATGAGCTTTTCCTACCTTATTGAGCTTTATGTCGGCTTCCCTGACATTGTGTTTCAACCATATAGCCTGAGCTTGTCTCATGTCTAGCCATGCAGAGCCATTTTATTTATCCTTTGCATCTTGATTCCCTTTTTTACTGGGAGGGGATTTTCCCTTGAGTGTCGATATCCTACACATGTGTCCTTGCATTGAGCATAGGTATGTTCCATTGCTTGGAACTAGTTTTTTTGCCCCTATGACACTCGTATCCTCCTAGTCTGTAACTATAAAACCATTTTATTCTTTTTCAAGATTTTTAAATAACTGAAAAAGTCCAAAAAAATCCAAAAACCAAAAAGCCGGACAAGGAAAGATGTTATCTTTGGCAGTTGTTGAGTCGTGTCGCCTTCGAACAGAGCACTGTAAATCACATCCATTGGTTGGGTTTATAGTTTGAATTTAGGAGTTGTACTCGTTTATCTGAGTCTATCTCCACCGACTGGTTAAGCTTCTAGTCCCTATGGAGCCTATGTCGATGCCTCCTGTGTCGTAGAGATGTCCCAATTTGTATATCGAGTCTATGCTTCCTTTATTCAGTCACCATACATCATTATGCTCTTGTTCGAAGGAAGTTGAAACCTGAGTCGGCCATTCCTCAGTTATCTTGACTTTGCATGTCGTCCATTTCCGATACAGTTACTGGTTCGTGCACCTTATGATTGAGTCCTTCCACATCATACAGCTTTGTTGAGTACCTCGTGTTGGATGATGGGGGATGCCTTAATTCCTTCCTTCGAGCGGATTTCATCCCATATACTTCAGATCATTTATTTTGGGATTGGAATCTAGAGTCATTTTGAGTGCCTTGAGACTTGCAGTCATCAATGGAAAGTTCTCTCACCATCAATAGTCTTTGGAAATACATCAATGTCCCCTGATCAATGGATCCTCTCAAGTGTTCGACCTCAACACATTTATTCACACTTGTTAGTTTTCACTCTAGTACCTTGATTCCCATTTTCATTATCGGTGGGTGATCTTGCATCTGTTAACGGTATACATTAATGACCTGTAATCAGACGATGGACTACTATGTTCGACCTCGACACCTCTATTCACATAGTAGGACATTTACTCATAGCGGTTTGTGTAGAAGACCTTCCAGATTGGTGGCATCTCTTATATGCTACCTACTTGATCATGTCAGTGTTCATGAGATCTCAGCTCTCTCTAGTTGATTCTAGTATATGTCAGACATTTCTAGCCATCATGGAGATCTTGATCCATTATATATATTCAGCCATTATGGAGATCATGGTCCTTCGTATATCTTCATCATGGAGATTCTGATCTATGTATATTGTACGTGGCGATGACCACTTATGTGATATCTTGTATCATGCCTATTCATGTCCATTGTACTCTTATATATCCGGGACTGCTATATGTATTTGCAGTGATGTGCAGAGTTGTATTAGCGTACTATGTTGGTTGGGTGGCTGGTCTTCCATTTGGGATTCTTCATCACTCCACTTCTGGAATGGACTTATAATGTATTTCGGCCATCGTAAGACCCCTCTGACCTCATACATTAGGGGACATCTATTATAGCTGATTTTACCACTCCAAGTGAATCACACTTGTATGGCCTTTCCCCTGTCCTGCTGCAGACTCCTTGGACCCCTTGGTCGAATTTTTGTCCTTTGATGTTTCCCTGACCATCCCTAAAAACATGTGAAAAGTGATAGACGTGGGTTTGACCACTAAAACCACGTACATCGAGATGTGTAAAAAATACAAATCCTTTTGGAGTTTTCTTTGACATGGATCTAACTCACTTGACTCCTGGCCTTCCATATGCCTTGAGATCACTCGGATTTGACCTTTCATTAACCCTTTGAAAAGATATATAAGGAACTCCTTGGTACATTGAAGGCATAAGAGAGAATTGAGAGCAAAGAAACTATAGTCCATTGTTTCCAGAACTTATGCTTGAGTCTGTATCCCTTTGTCCCTTGGAGCACTTTTGTGTTCTTCCCAAGCTTTCCTTTTGCTAGTGAGCTTGCTATTAAGAGATGGAGGATTGAAGTGGTGGAGGCCCAAGTGGGGGATTCAGTTTCTCCGATTTGCAGACATGCCGACAGAGGTTGTATCTATTGTATTCTCTGATTTATATTAATAGAAATATCTTTTCTTGTCCAATAATGTGTGTTTGAATGAATATGTTATCCATTGGATGATTTAAAATGTTTATACATTGTTGATTATATATGCTAGAATAGATCTAACACCATGATATATAGTATGCTTTTATTGCTTACTTGTTGTTGAGGAAGTAATCTATCAATTCAAGATGAAGTTGGAAAGCTCAATGGGGATCTACTTGAACTGTCCGGAATAAGGTACGAGGTATGATCCTTTAGTGTTAGACATTTAATTTCTATTGCATATTGGAAAGGATTGATTTATGGAGTCAAGCTGTCTGTTGTGGTACCCCAAGCCATAGGAATTTCTCTTCGTAACACTTGCGGGTGAGTAGCACAACACAGTGATGTATTCTTGGTACTGTTACCACCTAAGTTATACTTAGTGGTTTTTATCAAGTGATCCTGGTGAATTGGAAAAACATGATTTGTTCAGACTTTAAAATACCTTCGGAAGTGCTTCTTAGAAGTTCTTGTTGTACTATGTCACATGTTAATACCCCCTTGGGGGAGTTGTAATAAATTTTGTAGCATGATAGTGTATGTAAAAGACTCAGTCTCACAGACTTTATTTGTCAATCTAATCAACCCAGGGGGTTTTTCCGCTTGGTTATTATTGGTTGTTGAATAAACGACTTATAATTTCTGATTTTTTCACTCAATACCTCCAAAGTTAGGGTGGTCGGCTTGGAATTTAGGCCTATTCAGGTTATTAGAGTCTATGTGTCAATGTATAAACATGCTAGGCATTATGGTTGAGCCATATGAACATGTCTAAGTCCCCCTAGGTTTTTAATTTTTTTAGTGTTTTTTATTAAAATTTAATTTTTACAAAACTTAGGATATTTTTTAATAGTTTAATTGGAAAATTTGGTTTTGTAATAAAAGTTGGCTTGGAATTCAGATTCAGACATGTAGGTGCTCATTTTCAAGCTAAGAGCACCCAGTAAACCTATCGACCCACTACTTCCTAGTTTTGAGTGATTTTCCATCAATCAGGTCAGAAATCCCTAAGAAATCAATTATTGATTATTTTAATTAATAATTTGATGAATAATGGAGCAAATCCAAAATCCTACATCAATGGATTCTCAACCGATTTGATTGAAATCAGTCTCATCAGCACCAGATTGACTGGATCTGATAAATCCTTAACTGAAGGAGGTGATCTAGGTGGATCTAGAGTTGAACTTTAGCTTCCTTTATGGGGAATTGCACCCTCTCTCCTTCCTCCACACGTGTGGGATCTTCTGGGAGCTCTATGGTTGATGATTCACTCAGCAGGTTGATGTGTCAGCTCAATCAGCCCCCCCATTGACATTTAGACTCATTATAAGCTTAGTTTAGCTTTAGATCTGGCATTACTGGACTTTCCTTCAGCTACAGTGGTCTATCTCCTTGGGATTTGTGCCCCCTTTGGGATGGGGTTTCATTTTTGTGTATAAATAAAGCATGGCTGCCTCGTTTATGAGTTTAGAGTTGGATTGAGGAGCCATTTCTATTGTAATACTATGTAATATATTTTTCTATTGAAATAAAGTGAATCTTTGGAGGCAAGATGGTGTCATGTCATTGTATGTGTGGATGAGAATTGCCATGTTTTACTGAGGTAACCTATATCTATGCTCATAATTTGTTGATTGTTTGTGGATTCATTGCTAAGATTGATAATAAGTTTATTATAATATTGATAGA
>LPNX010275038.1:338170-411660 GCA_001517045.1 Pseudotsuga menziesii | reverse complement strand
TTATCTACTTTAAATCTTGCATCTTGTTATCTTTTGTTTCCACTGGTTAATTTCAAAACTCCTAAACAACTTAATCAATATAACACCATCACACTAAGTAGTTAGCCTTATTAATTTAATAGGGACAAGTGAACCCCGATTTTATAGAAAGAGCATCGAGTCTTCTTTCATGTGGGCTTATCCAGTGGAATTATGAGGACAAGACCCTCACTTTGTGTATTGGATTTCATTATTAGATATGCTATGATTACCAGCATCACCACTTTTGGGTATGGACATTTGTGAGCACATATGGATGAGTTGGACGACCACCATTACAGAGTTCCCCACACTTGATCCCTCTACAGAGCTGTCGTAATCCAAGCACCAAATCTCCGTTGAATCTTGATGCATTTAATGGTCTGTTAGTACGTGCCAGCTGTCTTGGATTTTTCATCACTTGCTTCATAACTGGTTTTGGCAGTGGTTGTAATGTGTCTCATCATGTCTACACAACTTTTTCCTTAAGTTCGACTTGCCTGTCATGCACACGCAGTGCTATGGTTGCCTCCAAAATATTTCAAAATTCAATATATATATATATATATATATATATATATATATATATATGGCGAGTTCCTTGGTCACATTTGCGTACATTATTTTAAACTTGTTGGTTTTGGGTCTGTTTGCGCAATAGCACAGACCTTGCCTTGGAATTCCTACACCATTGCTTTGATCTTAGCAACTTTCACCGCAGCTTCTTCTACGTGTCCGACCAATTGCTCTACCTGGTCGGGCTATACATGCTCCAACAAGTCTTTCTCTATTGATTACAGTATTCTTTGAAGCTTCTTCTGCATTGGCTGAATATGTTTTGTGAGATTTTCTACTTCTGACTAGAATTCCTCAACCTTGGCTTTCCTAGATTTCTTCGTCTCACGAAGGGTCTGGACTTTTTGTTGGAAACTTTTTATCTCTGCATGCTTAATGACCTTTTGTTGGAGGGGCATCTTCCACAATGTCCACCTTCACAGTAGTGATGCACTCATATGTCTCTTGTATATGTTGCCTTGTTTTCTCAGTTGCAACATCCTCAAGCAATGTTTCCCAAATGGTCGCAACATTGTCTGTGGCCTTTGCACAGATTGCTTCTCCACCTTTAATTTTGTCAGTAGCTTCAGACACTGTTGTTCTTATTTTTTCCAGCACCTCTAGGGTTGTGCTTGATATCTGTCGGGCTTGTAGATATTCTACCTAGCACTAAATTGTTAGTTTTTCAACATTAAAATAGCATTATTAGGATCTTTAATTGAGAGAATAACAAGTACAACAAGCAAACACAAGAGACAATGAACCGAGTGTTTTTCCTCGGGGAAACCATAAATGGAGAAAACCCTGTAACTTCCTTAGAGATAGAATCAGCACCAAAACAATAAAATCCCAAAACAGTAAGTGAGCTCCTGACAGCAGTAACCTTCTTCTTATCTATCCCCAATGCCTTCTCCTTCCTCAGCTATGAGCTACACTTGAGTGTGTATAAGTTGTTTGTTAAATAGAGAGTCCATCTCTCTATTTCTACTAATCTTGACATGACTAAAACCCTACTAGGGCTGACCTCTACTAGGAGAGTCTAATAACCCTAGTGCCCTGGAACTGCGGGGACTTTAACCCTTAGACAATTGGACAGTTACCCATAATGACTTGACATGACTTGTTTACATTATTGATCCTCTCGATTGGAACATTGGGGCATGACAACATGACTCAATTACATTATAGGTACATCCTGGAATAAACATTGGGTTACAATACATAAGATACATAGATGAATATATTCCGAAGTTACAAATACATCAACACTCCCTCTTAACTAGTAAGGTATTCTTTCGACACAATTTTTAGCATAGGTCTTCTTCTCTGTATCAACTGGATCATCTCGTCATATGCATATTCAAGTGTTCTTAGTCTTCAATTCATCTTCGTCTTTAAGTCATCTTCATCTTTAGATCTGGATCATCACTCGATCTCATCACTATATCCAGATCATCACTGGGCATCATCACTGGATCTGGATCATCTATCGATCTGGATCATTACTACTAGATCATCATCACTAGATCTAGATCATCACGGGTGCTATCTCATGATTCTTCTCGTCACAAGAAGTTCTACAAAGCCAACCCTTTTTCATGTTGGTTGTAGGCCTAGCCTCCATGTAGGTCTTCCTCAGCACTTATATCTCACCTACTCATCAAAAAGGCACAGTACTCACATCCATCTAGGCTGGAACCACATCCTACCATAATGATGGAAGAACTCTATTCTTCCATCCAGGCCGGAACCACATCCCGCTCACAATGATGGAAGAGTTTTGTACTTCCATCCAGGCTGGAACCACATCCTACAAAAATGATGGAAGATTTGTGTACTTTCATCCAGGCCAGAACCACATCCTACCACAATGATGGAAGATATTTGTTCTTCCATCCAGGCCGGAACTACATCCTTCTCACAATGATGAAAGACTCTCATCCAGGCTGGAACACATCCTGCTCACAATGATGAAACATTTATTCACTTACATTCATCCAAGTAGGAACATATATTGCTCACAATGATGAAAAGGCTCTGCACTTACATCCATCCAAGTGGGAACACATCCTGCTCACAATGATGAAAGGGCTCTGCACTTACATCCATCCAGGTGGGAACCCATCCTGCTCATAATGATGGAAGGGCTCTGCACTCATATATGATCTTGTAGGAACCAATCCTACAGTAACATCAGAATGGACCCTAGTCCTCGACTGAGCTACCTAGTAACTGACTAGGTTCCTCCATTCTCCTAGAGAATGGTAGTTTCCCTTACATCCGGCCTGCTCGTTGGAATGGCCAACACTCACATCTGACATGGAAGGAACCTAATCCTTTAGCCATGATAGAATGGTTCAGCCCTTACATCTGATCAAGTGGGAACACATCCCTCTATCACATTAGAATGGCTTCTCAGTCTTGGACTGAGTTTTCCTGGTAACTGACCAGGTACCTCCATTCCCAGAATGGAAATTTCCCTTACATCTGTCCTACTCGATAGAATGGCCAACACTCATATCTGACATGGAAGGAACCAATCCTCTCACCATGACAGAATGGCTCAGCCCTTACATCTGACCATGGAAGGAATCAATCCTCTCACCATTTCAGAATGGC
This sequence comes from Pseudotsuga menziesii, assembly GCA_001517045.1. NCBI lineage: Eukaryota > Viridiplantae > Streptophyta > Pinopsida > Pinales > Pinaceae > Pseudotsuga > Pseudotsuga menziesii. The sequence continues at coordinate 408,468 of LPNX010275038.1, read as the reverse complement.
TATGGGACGTGTCACTTTCCCTTAGAGGAAACTTCGATTTGGAGAACACCAAGCTTCTTGGTGAAGTACTCGAACTTCACCCTGGCTAATGGCTTCGTTAACACATCAGCTATATGTTCCTCCATCGCAACATACTGGAGCTTCACTACTCCCCTCTGCACCATATCCCTGATATAGTGATACTTGATCTTGATATGCTTCGACTTGTCATGGAACACTAGATTCTCTGACAACTTCATGCAACTCTGGTTGTCACAATGTATACAAGTAGCGTCCAACTGGAGATCAAATAAATCAGAAAGTAGCTTCCTTAGCCATACTGCCTCACAACTAGTTGAACAAGCTGTGACATACTCTGCTTTAGCTGTACTCAGTGCCACACAGGATTGCTTCCTTCTAAACCAAGAGATCACACCTGATCCCATACTAAAGCAACACCCTGAAGTGCTCTTCCTATTGATGGCACTACCTGCCCAATCTAAATCAACACAACCCTCCAGGTTAATCTTCTGTTTCACATCGTACTTGAGCCTATAATCAACTGTACCCTTTAGGTACCTCAGAATATGCTTTGCAGAAATCAAGTGAACATGTCCTGGATCTGTCAGGAACTAGCTCAAGGTGTTCACAGTAAATAAAATATCTAGTCTCATGTTTGTCAGGTACATCAAAGACCCAATCATATTATGATACATGGTAGCATCAATTGACTTTGATGAAGCATCATTCAAGAGCTTCAGATTCGGTGCCATAGGTGTGGCCATAGCCTTGTATTCCATCATCCCAAACCTCTTCAAGATCTCTACTGCATACTTCTCTTGTCCAAGGAATATTCCATATGTACTCTGCCACACCTCCATACCTAGAAAGTAATGCATCATCCCCAAGTCCTTCATTTCGAACTCAGCAGCAACCTTTCTCTTTGTATCGGTAATTAACCCATCCATACCTGTCACAAATAGATCATCTACATATAGTAGAAGCGTCACTAGGTTTCCATCTTCAACCTTATAGTAAAGGTTGGAATCTGCTTTACTCTTGGTAAATCCCAAACTGGATAGAAAGCTATCAATTGTACCTTACCAGGTCCTAGGTGCCTGTTTCAAACCATACAGGGATTTATTCAATATCGACACATGAGACTCTCTGACATGTGTTTCAAAACCGAGTGTTTTTTCTACATACACTTCCTCTTCTACTACACCATTCAAGAAAGAAGTCTTGACATCCATCTGGTGTATCTTCCATTTCATCACTATAGCCAAAGCAAGTACCGATCTGATGGAAATGTATCTAGCTACAGGAGAAAATGTTTCTTCATAATCTATTCCTTCTTTCTGAGAGAAACCCCAAGCCACAAATCTTGCTTTATATTTTTCAATGCTACCATCTGTAGCATGTTTGATCTTGTAGATCCATTTGGAAGCTACAACTGACTTCCCATCTGGTCTTGGAACAACATCCCAAACACCATTCTTCATGATAGATTGGTATTCTTCGATCATAGCATCCTTCCATTATTTCCGTTCTACCACTTCTTCATAACTGGAAGGCTCTTTATCAATGAAATCACACAGTAATGCTACATACCTGGAGCAGGATCTAGTCCTCTTTCTTTCTCTGTGATTCTCTTCTAGAGCCCCATATCTTTCCGCACCTTGGATAAGTTCTCGTACCCAAGAAAGTTTCCTCTTATGAGGATTCTTCTCTAGAGGTGGATCTACAGGTCTTTGTGGTTCTTTAAATTCTCAATATTCTTCTGGAGTTTTTTTTCGTTCATGGTTGTATCATGAATTCTGGGTGCTTCTGCTTCTTCAGGTTCTTCAGCAGGTCTCTTTCTGGAATTTTTGTAAGTTGTGTCTTCATCAAATGTCACATCCCTTCTGATGTCAATATTCTTGTGTCCTAGGAAATATATTCTATAAGCCTTCAAGCTTTCAGCGTATCCCACAAATATACCCTTCTTTCCTGAAGGATCTAATTTTGTTCTCTTCTCTTTTGGAATGTGTATGTACATAGGACAGCCAAATATTCTGAGATGGCTTAATTCTGGTGTCTTGCCGGAGAAGACTTCTTCAGGAGTCTTGTTCTCGAGTACTCTATGTGGATTATGGTTCTGTACATACACTGTTGTTCTGGCAGCTTCAGCCCAAAGATGCATAGGAAGATCATGATCATGAAGCATGGCTCTTGCTGCTTCCATGATAGTTCTATTCTTCCGTTCTGCAATCCCATTCTATTTTGGATTATAAGGAGTGGACAACTCCCTCTTAATCCCTGAATCTTTACATATCTCTTTGAATTCATTCGAAGTGAATTCTCCACCATTGTCTGATCGAAAAGTTTTGATCTTCTTTTCAGTGTGGTTCTCGATCAAGGTTTGAATTCCTTGAATTTGTTGAATACTTCGTCTTTGTTCTTCATGAAGTAAACCCACGTCTTCTTAGAAAAATTATCAATAAAAGAAACATAACATGCATACCTTCTTAGTGAGATGGATGACATAGGACCACATACATCAGAGTGAATGAATTCTAGGATTCCCTTGGCTTTACTTTCACTGCTAGGAAATATCTTCCTTGTATTCTTTCCTTTCACACATCCTTTGCAGACCCCATCATGTTTTGCTTGGAATTCTAGAAGACCTTCCACCACTTTGCTTGAAATTGGTAGTGCTTTGTAATGCACATGTGCAAGCCTTCTATGCCAAAGTTCACTTGGATCTACTGTGTCATGGACCAATGCTTCTTCTGGATGGCCCTTTAATTTGTACAATCCTCCTTCTTGTTCTCCAATCACCACCGCATCATTGATAGTCTTTCCTCTTGGCCACATGATGAATTGTCCATCTATGAATGAAACCCTCATTCCTTTTGCATCTAGTGCAGATATGGAGAGGAGGTTCTTATTGAGTCTTGGAACAAACAATACTTCCTTCATTGTTAGAGACTTTCTAGAGTCTAGTTTATAGGAAGATTCCCCACTACCTTTTATTGGATATTGGTAGTCATCTCCTAGTTTCACCTTGTGAGGTGATTCATGTTATAATAGTCTCACAAAGGATTCCTTGAATCCATTCATATGTTTGGAAGCCCCACTTTCTATAATCCAATCATCACTTCCATGAGAAATGTTACCTGTGAGAGCGAAGATCAAAACATATTCATCCTTGCTTGAAGAATCTTCACTTTCATATCTGGTTCTTTTCTTGGAAGGTTAATCATCCTCTGCAGCATGAGCATGATGTCTTATTTTGTTCCCATTCCTTTTATGAGAGTTGAACTTGTTCTTAGGACAGTCTTTTGCAAAGTGTCCTATTTCATCACATGTATAACATCTTAATATAGATAGGTCCTTTCTATTGTTATCTTTATGATGAGGATTCTTACCTTTGAAGTGATGAGGTTTTCTTCTTCCTTTCTTGGAGTGAACTGTGAGAGCTTGATCTTCACTTCCCATATTTTCTTCTTGAGCTACTATCTATGCTTATTCTTGAGAACATTCTTCCCATAGTCTGCTGAATTTGACTAATTTCTTTCTGGCACAGATTCCTTGGATGAATGAATCCCATGACCTAGGAAGGCCATTCAGAGTTGTCATCACAATCTCTGCATTCTCCACTTCTTCATCTATAGCTTCTAATTGTTCCTTGATTTGAGAAACCCTTGTGAAGTAAGACTGGATGGTCTCTGCATTCTGAATCTTCACATTCTTCAGTTGATTCCTCAAAGTCATCTTTCGGTTTATGTTCTTCCCTTCAAACAATTTGGTTAGGGCATCAAACATAGCTTTAGGTGTCTTCAGAGAGGACACCTATGGGATAAGGTGATCCTTGATAGAATCAGAAATGATCCTCTTTTCCATAACCATATTCTTCTTATGTAATGCCTTTGCCTCATCTCCCTCTGGAACTGAAACCTCCTCATGGATGTAGGAGTCTAACTCATTTTCTTCCAGGACCAAGGAGATCCAATACTTCTAGGCTCAGAAGTTATCAACTCCCTCAAGATTTTCATCAAGATCGGTATGATGAGATATATTAAAACTAAGAAACTCAAATGGAAATACAAAATATTTATATCTTACCAGGTCAAGGTGTCAGATTTGGATTTGGAGCTGAAATCCTGCAGTACTTGATCAGGAGAAAATTAGGGTTTTGCTTTTCTGGAGTTCTGTCCACCCAAATGCCTTGAAATTTATCCCTAACTTCAATTTTGGGGAGGAGATCAATCCAGGCTTAGGCTCACTAAAAAATTCCTCTTTTGTTAAAATCCCTAATTTCTAGCAGCAGTGACAGGTCCAAAACTGAAAAACCTCAGAAATGGATTTTGCTTTGACAGAAAGATGTTCCCTAAGGAGGAGAGTTATTCCACCTTACTTTTGCTGAAAATATATGGAGGAAGATCCAAAAACTAGGAATCCCTAGTTCCCGTAGCTGCACAGTGTCTTCTTCTCAGGTTAGCCCTCAGACCATGTTATTTTTTCAACATTAAGCTAGCATTATTAGGATCTTTAACTGAGAGAATAACAAGTACAACAATCAAACACAAGAGACAACGAACACAGTATTTTTCCTCAGGGAAACCATAAATGGAGAAAACCCCACAATTTCCTCAGAGATAGAATCAACACCAAAATAGTAAAATCCCAAAACAGTAAGTGATCTCTCAACAACAGTAACCTTCATCTTATCTAGCCCCAATGCCTTCTCCTTCCTCAACTATGCGCTACACTTGAGTGTGTATAAGTTGTGTGTTAAATAGAGAGTCCAGATCTTTATTTATACTAATCCCGACATGACTAAAACTGTACTAGGGATGACCTCAACTAGGAGAGTCTAATAACCCTAGTGCCCCAGAACTGCGAGGACTTTAACCCTTAGACAATCACTTGAGTTGACTTGTTTACATTATTGATCCTCCCGTTCGGAACATCAAGGCATGAAAAAATGACTCAATTACATTATATATACATCCTGGAATAAACATTGGGTTACAATACATAAGACATATATGAATACATTCCGAAGTTACAAATACATCAACATGAATATCTTGCACAATCTTCGCAAGCTTGGAAACTTTAACCAAGGGGTCTTCATCAGCTTGCCCTGCCTCTGGGGGGAATGTTGTGATGGAATTCTTAATGGAATCCACCAATATGACATGGCTTTTCTCCCAGTATAATATTTCTTGCTCCTTCTTGGCCAGGAGGTTGGTGCGTGCTTGCAGTTCCCACTCCTTTCCTTACAAGAGGGACTTTCATAGTTTGGCCTTCCTTTGGTGCTTTGCGGCCTCAGAAGCAATGACGTTTTCCCTTAGATGAATTTCAGTTGTGGTTTCCTACAGGATCATATATAACTACTCCAAGAACAACTTTGAGAATTCTATCACAACGCTGTTATGAGCAGTAGATGTGCTTGCTTCTTCAGTCGCTTCAAGTGCCTGCTTCTGAATGAGAACTTTGATCGGTGGGACTAATGCAGGTGTGACTAGTGGCACGTTAGGATCAACGCCATATGTTTTGGCCTCCATAGTGTCCCTGAAATCATTGACAACCGTTGTTAACTTACTGAGGTGGTCCTGGAATTGGTTAGCAATGTGCACTTCCTGGGCCATCAGATCGCTAAAGTTATCTTGCACAACTTTATTAATAGCGTTGGAAAGTTCCTGCAACTCATCTTCAGTTAATAGTGGTTTTTTCCATTTTGTTGGATTTCTACTTCTTTTGGTATGATTGGCCTTCCTTGATCTGCACACAGTTCTGTGTCTGATCTTCAGCATGCAGTTGCGCTGAAGGATGTGGGTCTGAATCCTCCATATCATCATCATCATCCATGTATTCTTGTAACAGATCCACTTAGGCATCATCACCTTCCTAGTATTCACCATTAACTTGATGAATGGGTGGTTCTTCTACATTTAGGTCTTCAGGTAGTGGATCTGCGAGTGGACCACGCCATTCCTCAGGCCATAGCTTGAAAATTGCATCCACATCATCATCGGTCACAATAAATTGGGCTTGATGTATTTGCCAACGTGGTGCTTTTGTAGGAAGTAGATTTATATTATGTATATCAGCATCAAACTTGACAAAAGCAGCGTACCTATGCACAGTTGTGGCGTGGATCCTATGGATTTTTCGAACAACCTGTCGCAGTGCCTCTACATGTAAGAAGAATACCACATTATTATCCCGTTGGTGATTTTTTTCAGTCTTGTCTTCCCATAGATTCTGAAATTTTTCTCCCAAATAAGATATTGGGACATTCATTTGTACATAGTCTGGAGGGTCAGCCTAGATAGTGAAGAAAATCAAAATTAATAACCATGAATAGTACAATTTATGACCTTTCTTGTGTTGCACGAGCATCACATCCTCAAACAGGGAATTTAACAAGTACCACGACCAGTTGAATTTTTCTTCCCGTGCACATAAATCTGCAATTTCTATTACCCCTATGGAACATTGCGTTGGTACCACTTTCTGAAATATTTTACAGGATAAGATTTTTGCAACAACACGGACAATTTTTTCATGGATGGGCCCAAGCATGTATCCCCATCCTACACGTTGAAGGTTGTGCTTCCGCTTAATGGCCTGAGTATTATTCTTAGTGAGGCGAGGCAAAGGATCTTTTCCTTCGCTTGGGAGTCCTGTAATTCTCTCTATCAGTTCAACATTAACTGGGTATGGCTGATCTAGCCATAAGTATCCTCTATGAAAGTAGAATAGTAATTGCTTTACATATGTACTAGCCTGTACTCTATGGCTGAAATGAGGCATGAACATCATGTTTGTTAGGAATGTAGTGGCTAGTCCCTTGGCCCACTCCTATGGTTTGATTACCTTGACAGCACATTCAGCGGCCTGGATTATGTCCATGCAATTTGTTATCTATAATCCCCTTTGTTGTCGAGTGTCGTAACCATGGAGCTTCAAAACAACTAACATGGGGAGGAGTCCCTGCAATAAGGGTATGCCAACAGGGATCCACGGTGCTATCAAAGTGGTCACCGCTTTTTTCGGGAGATCTGCATGTACTTCACCAGGTATTCTTGGTTGAATGTAACCTAGAATGTTCAAGTCAGCCCATTCTACCTGTGGATCTACTTGTGGTATCAATTCTTCATCTTCGTCATCATTTTCCTAGTCAGTAGTAGGCATATTTCCTCACTCACCTAGAGTTTTTGAAACCTTATGTTTCTTTTTACTCAGTTGTGGCCGTGCAGATGACTCACTTGGAATAACTGGTATTTCCTAGACTGGGTTCAGCACAGGATGCAAACTAGGGGTTGGAATTGTTAGTGGCTTCCTTGTTCTTTCCATTGCGTCAGTCTCTGATGACTAATGCAGCTGCGGGCCTTTGGATGACTGTATTTCTACTTCCTAATCAATTAGGCAACAAGAGATGAGAGTGGCATCTGAAGCCTTACTCTCACTGGGAATGTTAATTACCATGGGCTTGAACAAGATGGAAGATAGGTGACAGGATGCAGTTCTGCAATAGCTCATCTCTGGTGCTCTCAATGCGTAACATAAAACTATCTGGATGGAGAAACAAATATTTAGATATTGGATAGTGTCTTTTAGTCATCAATTGATAGAATCTTTAGGTTTAGTCATGCTCTTGGGTTTCCTTTTCCAATTCTTTCTCCATTAATTTCTACAGCTGGCCTTTCATGTTGTACTTGTCATACTAGTTATGGTAATTAGTGCTAAGATAGTTGATGCAAGATATAAGTACACCACTTTTCTCCTCGTACTACGTTGATTTAATTCCACGTAGGTGCTCAAGTCATACAAATCTTTGGTATGGATCCACTGGTTAATGCTAGTCAGCCTATCATTCCTACTTTTTGCATTCTTTCACCCATAGCTATCTTTTTCCTTGAACACTTTAGGTCTCCCACTTGGGTACATGCGATGATGTGATGAATGGGCCATTTATTGCTCATATTTTTTGTTGGGTCTTTCGCAATCCTGCAACAGAATAGTTTACATTTTTTGTTTTCTTTTAAACATGTTGGAGTAAGGTTTCAAGCAACTTCTGTTTACCAAACTCATGACATGGGTACCATCGAATTCTATGGCATTGTGATGTGCCAATATCCATAGTTTGTGCGATGGTATATGGCATTAGCCAAGTTTCCTTTAGCTTGTGCGAGTGCGCAAAGACTCTTCTATCATAGTGTAGGATAAGTCTTCCTTTTGTGGATGGCTTCAACCTGATATATTGATAATGTCATGCCAGTAGCTATTGTGGACTTGGATTAGTATATAATTGCAAAGGTATCTGCATCCTTTCTAAGTCTTCCACCATTCCCTTTCTATCTATGCTATTTAGAGGGAAGAGGGTCTGGTATTCCTTTAGGAGATCTGCAATTTGTACAACTACTTCATCCTGTGAGTGTTTTTGTATTACTCTGCAATCTTTACATAGTTCCATTGTTTTTTTCCTACTGGAGTTAGTAGAGCTATCTTCAGTGTCCTGGGGTATAGTTTCTTGCTGAGTAGTTGCACTGTGTTGGTGAGAATTAGCATCATCGATTTTCTTGACTATACCCGCCTTTTCTTCCTAGATTGTATTATGAATTACAGGGTGTTTGTCATCATTTAGGACTGTATGTGCAACCTGTTGGGTTCCTTGTCACAGCTACTCATATTTATCACAAGTCTTGGTCGCCATATCCAAAGTGTATATGAAACTATCATAGGTGGGTAACTCCCTTGACTCAGTCGCCACCCTTCACACTGACCTTGTGACTCTTTCACACCTTCTCATGGAGACTTCATGTAACCTATTTTTCCAATTCTCTAAATCCTCCCCTGAATTAGAAGTACATGAACTCACGCACTTCCATATTAGGTTCCCATCTACCATCGGACTGATATGATCTATGTGCATAGCTATAACATTTTAGATTTGATTGAGATACTCGACCTGCCCCTCATTATAAACAGGTCCAACATATCTTTTCCCCTCAAATGGGTCAATGGATGAAACGACTCTCATTTCCTCATATTCAAAGGAGAGGATCCTTTTCTTGAAATTTATAATTGTTTGATTTCTATAGCCCAGTGTATCCCTAGTAGCACAGGGTAAGTATTTGTATCATCCACAATATTGATGACCTCAAAGTCTGCATATGTGCACAATCCTTCAACATCAACAATGACATTGCTCAATCGTCCAATGGGTAGTACCTTCGCTTGATTGGAAAGACGCAGTTGGATAGAAGACCAGTCCAAGAATAGCTTGCCCATGCTTTCCCAGGTCTGGCATGTTAAGATATTGACATATAACCCTAGATATAAAATGATATAGTCCATGTCATAATCACCAATCTGCACATTCATTCGTAATTCGTGGCTAGTCTTACATTTTCATCGCACTTGGTTAACCTTCTTCTCGATTTGTGGTACTAAAGGGATTTCGTCTATTATTGTTTGTAGCTCTGCAATAGCATCTTTATTTTGTATTAGCATCAAACAACTTGATAGAAGAGGTCTTAGCTTACTAACCTCAACTGAAGCCTTCTTCTCCAATAGGTGTTCGAATCATTCAGGCATGTCCTTGACTTTGGTTGAAGTTGATGGAACATCAGGGATTATGAAGTCTGATTGCACATCCTAGAATATTTCTTTTCTTTTCTGGTCGGTCGATGATTCATTTTTCTACATTGTCGACCTCACTTGCGTCTGCGATTGTTCTTGCGAGTTATCTTGTTCTACTCCAATCATCGCACCTATTTTAGTTATGAAAGAAATGTTCAAGTATCACAGTTCAGCCACGATCATCTGAACATTTGCATTTAAATTTAGGTTTAGGTTTTGTAGGTGGGTTGGGTGTGGAAATGGTCCATGCTTGCCACTTTACGATCAGCTGGGGACATTGTTCAATATTATGGTCTTGTCTCTTACAATATGATCATGTTCATGTAGGCTCTAAAAAATATCTAGCAAAGTGACCTAGTTGTCCACAATTATAGCATGTAACTGGACCCTCCCCCTACCAAATCCTCCTTCACCACCTCATCCTCTAAAGTTTCCACCACCCCTTCCCTGAGGGTGTAGTTTCTACGATGGGTACTAATTCTGCTGGTAGTTTTGTTGATAGGGGTTTTGTTGTGCATATGGTTACCGATACTGATTAGATGGGAACTGCACATGTTCATACGGGACTTCTGCATGTTTAACCTGAGGGAACTCCTCATTTTTCATCAAGTACGTATAATTTATTTTTCTTTCAAGAGTTGGTATGCTCTACAGTATTTTTCTTCATGTCCTACTGATTTATAGAATTTACAGAATAATTTTGCATGGGTACTTACAACTTTTTGCAAATATACACATTCTTCATTGTGGTGGTCTCTTGACTGGCATATATGACACCATGGTATCCCTTGGCCATTTAATGGGTTAGGTACACCCGATGTGACATAATTCATGAAGGTCAGACAGTTATCCTTGGTGTGTCTGTGTGTTCTACATTTTGTGCACCACAACTCCTCTTGTGCTTCTTTTCCCTTCTTAATATCCTGAAGTTGTAGTGTGAGGTTGGATAGCTGTGACTAAATCTGTATCATTCTGGCACCACCGTAACCAACAGGTGAGGCCTCCAGCTTCATCGCTAGCTCCAATGCTTCTGTCTGCAACTCAATCTTTTACTGCATCAACGGCCCGTAGATGTGTGGTAGCAGAGAAGAAATAAACCACTCCTTATGCTACACATCGGACATTTGGAAACTTACTTTAGCCATTAGCATCTTGAATCTTGGGTCAAAATCCCACACAATTTCTGCTAGATCCTTTTTAATCTCCTTAGTGTTAGTAACACATTGTGACTCTGATTTGGGTTTTTTGAATTCAGAGATCATTGCAGCTCGGATTTCCTTGAGGTTCTTCTGTGGTGTTTCGGCAGGTGTGGCACAAAATTTCATGAACTAATCTAGGGCATGACCCCTTAAGGTCATAATCATCTGTGCTTTCTTGACATCAGTGCCATGGACCAAACATACCATCCACACAGCATCACCTAGGAACCAATGTTGTTTAGGTTCTTCCATTCCATTTCCATTAAATGTAGGTAACCAGATGTCTATCACAGCCATTGGGTTGGCATTCAGGTTTTATGGGGCAGGGTTCAACTGAGTTGCACCTTATGGCGCACTAGTTTTCGAACTAGTGCTATCTGAATTAGAGGTCCTTTACGGGGATGAGACTCTGGATCTTGTCTCCAGTGATATAGCTAGTGTTATATAACTATGCTCTGACCCTGAGGTCTCATCAGAGCTATCTGGATCTTTAGGTCCTTCCAAGATCGGGCTATAGTCCTCCTCTTCATTACAAGACCCTTCGTCTTCGCACGACCAAAGTTCATGTTCACTTCCTTCAAACAAAAAATTATTCCATCGAACCCTTTTGGTTTTCCTTCTCTCTCCTGATCTGAATCTTATCCCACTCCTTAGAACTCCAACCTCGAGTTCAATTTTTGTTCTTCCGGGGAACATCTCCAGGCGCTATTCCCCATGTTATTACCTATTTTTTAGTGACATAGCACCCTCCTAGATACATGGGTCAACTATCCAAGTGCAATAGACCCTTCTTATAAGAAAGTAATTTTATCCATGTACTTATATTCAATAAGTATCTCGTTCGTGGTCTTTGGAAGAAATTTCTTTCAAATTTGCTATATGAAGTTATAGTATCTACTGCAAACTCGGTAATATACCCTTGCAATATACTATCAACCCAAAAATCAATAGCTCTAGAGATAGCATTGCTTACACTAGTTATCTCTTGGACCAGTTGGTCACTCCACTTACTAATCTCCCTTGTTTGGTAGTTGGTCCGTCTAGATTCCAGTCCTACTAACCATTCATGTAGTAGAACAGGGAACTCGGCAAAGAAGATCTCATGAATATCAGAGTATATATATTCATCTAACCATATGTCTATGTTGAACCGTGTTCCTGTTCTTTGTTCTTACACAAACACCAGCATTTTAGTATCCAACCAGTCTTCTATCTCTTCATTTTTTGGGTGCCACAACATCTCCTTGATTTAATCAAGAGGTCCCGACAACAGAAACATTTGTTGGACACTTTTCCCCACTCGCACGACCCAGGTTCTATGCAGCCCGTTGATCCAACAACTACCCGAGATACTAACACGATAAAGCAAGCCCAATCGGCAACAACTTCGAAGCAGGCATAGTCTCACCTGATATATCTCATAGATGGGTAACCATCGAAACCATGTTTCTACGATTGTCGGGGAAGTATAGTCCCTTGGCTTGCAACTGAGGAGCTCAACAAAGGAAGTAGGGTGGCTGGATGAAGGATTCAGATCTGCACGAATGAGCACAACTATATGTCATCGCATGCGAACTAACTTTCCTTTTCCCCTCGCAGCTGGTGCAACTCATATGGTGCATCTATATCACATCAATTGACTCTTATGAATTAAGTCAGGATTCATAATAGGTATTACATAGAACGATGTACACTTATATAGTTTCAATTCGGTAGGGCATTCTATTTATCCATTTACCACTTGCAAGAAACTAACAAAAACTAAACCATATTTAACATTATACGGAAAGAAACTAGTAATTAATTGCATAAACATTCACCACATAAATCATTCATGTAGTCACAAGAAATAACGTGGAAACCCATCTAGGAAAAACAACCAAGGTTCTATTCATCTGGCATGAGAAAGGATATAACACCTTGTATTCTATGGGATGCAGACTGATCTTGAGATATTTCTTTAAGTTCAGACTCATAGTTATCATGCTCTCTGGTTTACTCTTCTACTCTACTCCTACTCCTGGCGGTCTGCTCACACTGCAGTCATATCCATGGCTCAATAGCCCCTCTAATGCTACCATACTCTTCCTGAGTCTACTCCTCTTTCGATCCCTATGACATTACAACATAAAAAACATCCCCTTCCATAGATTACTTCTTGAATAAAAAAATACTACTCAAAACTAAACAGGGATCAATGAAAACCCCCACAGACCAACCTTCTAACCCTTGCATCCTACCTATTTATACTAATTTACATGCCATGCAGGGAAAACTACATCCCAGCAGTTTGTTAGCCATCACCATCAGCCACGCCTCTGGCTATAGCTGTGGTGATCATGACTGGCTATAGCTGTGGTGATCAGGAACTATCAACCTGAATTACAAATATCTTCTCGTACATGCATAGCTGCAAGATTACGCCATCTTATACAGCCATGATTTGGATTCTGCATTTGTCGCTTTTCGGTCGTTTTCCCCTTGTGCACTTCCGCGCTCACCTATCCTTTTCCGCACACTTCTCTATTCTACCTTTGCGGTCCCTTTTCATCCTTCGTGATCTTCCTTTGCTTCTATCATGCATGTGGTGCATTTTCCTTGGTTGCGCGTGTGAACTTCCTTCTTATGCCCCTTTCCCAGGCCAATAGAGATATACCATAATTAAGAATTGTTTTTCCACTTTGATGACCAAACAGGTTGGGGTATCAACAACAATTAGGGTAATTGAATAGATAATCTATTGTATAGAAGCATATAACATATTTTAGACAATATGTACTCTAGTTGAACTCTCCGAACTTTATAGCCATCTATTCTATGCAGTGATTCATGCTAGTCATTTACATAAGAAACATAAGGCCCAGAAAATGAGGCTTTAAGCATATTGATGTGCACATGAACAACATAAAAGTTGTATATATGAAATGATTTTCTCTATCCACTCATGTAAGGTGACAAATTTAGTGTTTCAAAAAATATTACTCTCTTGTTCAAATTTCCAAACCAGCTAGTCTAAAATCATTTTAGTGAAATTGTAAGAGTATTAGAAGCCTTGTGGACGATAAGTTGTTTCCATGCCTTCTAAAAATGCATATCTTTTAGGTAGAGGCCATATCACATGAGTTTTAAGTACCATAGAATTTTAGGTGTGAAGGAAAAAACCCCAATGGCCTACATAGGATCTTTTCCTTCACACCTAAATACCCGATAGGTGTGCAGGGGAAACATATTAATACTCCTTTTCAAACATGTGTCAAGAGTATTAGGAAACCAACATTTTAGACATTATCCAAGGTTAATTCCATATCTTAATCTTAGTGAAGGAAATTTTTTGGTAAATCCTATAAGATTGTTTGTTGATATAGGTGATATTGTTTGCTTGACAACAATAAGTTTAGAAAGTCACTCTAGTGCTATAAACTATCTACATGAGTTAGCTGACTTCTACTTGATCTTTGGACCAAGGCTCATTGCCTATGGACACCTAAATTTGATGCATTTATTTGAATAGAACTTCCAAATCTACTTCCAGTCTAGACAAATTTTCTATTTTGTCTAGTCGCATAATTTATATAATGAGAAGGTGATATTTCTATACTTGTATCACAATTTCCATTGCTTTTAGAAGATAAAGACTTGCATTAACTTGGTTTTGTATATAATGATGATTTCTTGGCATAAGTGTTGACATTTGATGGAACAAGAAGAGCTACCCTCTATACCTTCTTGATTGCTTCTACTGAATGGAACAAAAGACCCAACTATTGTTAATGAGAGTATGGCATTGCAAGAGAGCGGTAAATCCAATCATGGGTCATTGGTATTTGTGCATCTTGCAACAATTCCTTAATTTTGTCCATGTTTCTTATTTTTCTGAATAATGACAGTGATCACTACTAGAATTCCCTTTGCCCCAAAGAAAACATGGAGCAAGCTTATCACATACACAGTGTAGAGTGCTTCTCATGGGAGTAATGGCTAAAGGAAACATTACATAAAAATGCCATGGATGGGGAAAGTCACTACATGCTACAAGCCTTTTTTTGCATAGACCACCAAATCCTCTTTCGCATCAGCACATGACCCTATATTAGGATTAACTTTATCAGGATCTCCATCCAACACCCAACAGTCATTCATTACCATTCTGAGTGAGGGAGCACACATCCCTTGGTTTCTAGTGATACAAAAGAGGGCGCACTATATTTTTAATGAAGACTACATCTATGAAGAGGGGCACATTCAACTATGGTGACTGTCACTGATTGAAGGGGCTTATCATTTCATAGGGGCAAGGAAAGACATAGTGCTGTGTATGTATATTAGCTGAGGGTGCACCACAGGGAAAAAATGACTGTGTGAGATATATTCTATAGGAGTGTATTATTATTCCTTTCTATGCAAACTACTACAACAGTATTCAAGTTTTAGAGATAATCCATAGTCCCCTATTTTATTGTTGGGTTTTCTTTGGAAAGAGTGGCATGTGAACAATCAATTTCAGACCATTATACAATGCCATCTTGAAGGTAGAATACCGTTCCTCATTTACTTCTATGTTGCAACAAATATCTTGTATATATGGTCATATACAACATTCTAATTATGAGGGGTATTTATGTTGGTGTTTCTTCCATTTAACTTGGCCATTTATACATTATTAAGATATCTACAGGATTGGGACTGACTATATTCAGATCTAAGTTTAGTTAATTCTTGTATCATGTTGTTGTGATTTAAATGGATAAATTAAATTAGCATGTACGGGAATTATGTGCACTACCATAAGTATCTTGGAATGGACCCTTTCTCACTCTAAAAAAATTCAAAAATAAGAGTTTCAGAACTTAAGAAATCTATAGGAAGTATAAAGTAGTTAGCCATCAAAGTGTTTGAAGAAATGTACAATGCAAATCTACATAAGGTCACATTCCAAAAAAATGAGTGAAACCTTAAGCTACAACATGAGGAGTTGCTTAAGATTTTTAAATATGTAGCCCTTGCTTCATAATTTTTTTGGGGAACATTTTCATATCCATTGGGTTAGGAAATTCACACCAAATATTGTAACCTATAATGATTCCAGAGAAAGATCATTTTTTTTGGAGTCGTTGTGTTATTTTTTCTTAATAAACTTTTGGTATTTGAACACCTTCACCAAGACTCCAATGGAGTGAGGGTGGAAGGTGAGATTCCATTCACTACTTTTAATATTTACAGTGACGAGGGGGTGTTGCATTGTTTAATTGAGCTATATTAGTCCTAATGGCCTATAGTC
Organism: Pseudotsuga menziesii; assembly: GCA_001517045.1. Classification (NCBI taxonomy): domain Eukaryota; kingdom Viridiplantae; phylum Streptophyta; class Pinopsida; order Pinales; family Pinaceae; genus Pseudotsuga; species Pseudotsuga menziesii. The sequence goes on along the minus strand of LPNX010275038.1, from coordinate 392,373 downwards.
TTAATGTCCTCTAGTCCTGTGTCAATATAGTTAGTCAAATTGTCTGTCTATGACCCCTACCCTCGAGAAAGGGTAGTTGCAATCAATTTTAAAATGTTGCTCATTTTTAAACCATAAAATTGGGCCACTCTTATAATATAATAGTCAGGATTGGATATATATGAATCTATTGTTGAAAATTAACATGTATATAAAATTTAATAGCTGTAATAGCCTTTTAAGCTAGCAAAATTTGAGAGGTGTAATACTGAGATTATTGCAGAAGTAAATTAAGAAACCATCCACAAAATTCAACACATAATTTTTTCACGGGGAAACATTTAAAGGACAAAAAAACCAAAACAATTAATAGTCCATCCTTTAAATGAGATGACTGAGTTTGTACATGAGGAGATAAAAGATAGATGTTTACATCAAGTCTTGCAGACCAAAATCACCTTGAAAACTGATTGTCCTTAACTTGCATGTTGCCACCAGTCTACCTTGATCAAATTTCAACCATCAGGCGATGTTGGTGATGTCTGGAAGCTACAATGTTCATGGAAAATTCTACAATAAACCTCACCCTACCTGGTTTATACCTCTGTATGCTACAGTCTGCTAATGCAGAACTTGATAGTAGTTTTCGTGACCTGCAGATGCCCTGACAGGGATCAGGTAGGCTGAGAGTGGCCCTAGTAGGGCTATCATGAACTGTAAAAGGCTCAATTAGGGTTCAGGTGAGTTGTAGCAGAACCTAACAGAGCTCAGGTGGCATGTAACCAAGTGTGGGAAGCAGTGGAATAAAATTAGAATAAATGTTCTTAGCCTAACAAGACATGAACCAGTCACTTGATAAAAATTGCACCTTCCTTCAAGAGTGATAATCAGACTGTCACACAAGAGAGAGAGAGAGAGAGAGAGAGAGAGAGAGAGAGAGAGAGAGAGAGAGAGAGAGAGAGAATATACTAGCAGAGAACCCCGCAAATTTTCTCAAATATGATAAGAGCATATGATGATTATAACGAATGAGAATAATCTTAATTTATAGTTCACCAATGGATGGTGATTCCAGAAAAATAGGATACCATATTTTGATCATTTTAATCTTTTGTGGTCCATTAATCTTTTCATATTTTGACCATTGACTTTTAATCTTTTATGGTCCATTAATCTTTTAATATTTTGACCATTGACTTTTAATATTCTATGGTCCATTAATATTTTGACCATTTGACTTTTAATCTTTTGATCTTTTTGTTAATTTTTCTTAGTAGCATCTAGAGCCATTCTCTTAGGAGAATTGGGCCACCTGGTCTGGGACCATGGTGAAGACTCAGCCTAGTGTTCAGTGACCATTCTGTTGAATGGTGGATATCTGGTGTGGGACAATGATATAGACCCAACTCTGCCTTGGGTAGACTCAACCCAGTGTTGAGTGACCATTCTGTTGAATGGTAGACATCTGGTCTAGGAACATGATGTGGACCAGTCTAGTACTAGTAGACTTAGCTTATTTTTGAGTAGCCATTCTCTAGGAGACTAGAGGAGCTTGGTATGTTACCAAGTATTTGACCTAGGTTCAAATTATGCATCCCATCGTTGAGGCACCTGGTCTGTTACCGAGAAGGAACTATAAGCCCTAGACTGGGTCTAGGCATGTGTGACACTCTAATCCTTAATCTATGGGATTTGTGTAATTCTCCAAGGATTACCTACACTTGGTTAAGTTATCCTACTACAATAACTATGTGTCACACAGAGTGTGAGATAAAAGAATTAGTAACTCTCTTGGTTTATGATGATGTATTTTTGGAATTTAAAGGACCACAGGTAATGACCACAGGGGCACTTGGAAAAAGGATAAAGTCAAAAGTCAAAAATACATTAGGACTTTTGGACCAAAGGTGAAAGTAAAAGATAAATAAGGACTTTTGGTAAAAGTCAAAATACTTAAAACACCTTTTCGGTAAGAAGGTAAAAGTGAAATTAGAAAAAAATTATTATTATTTTATCTTTTCTAATTTTGGTCCACTTATAGCTGACTAAAGGCTATAAAAGAAGATCAAGTCAATTCATTATTACACACACTTGCTTTCACAGGTACACCTTCTTAAGGTTGAAGAAAGAATATTTTGTGATTGTTCCCTAGTGTGGATGAGTCTAGCTAGGGCATCATTATCCTCCATTCAAGACAAACCCTAAGTTAGGGTTTCTTATCTTTTATGTCTTAAGGGTTTTACCAAACCCTCATCTTCAGCCAAGTTCAAATATAGGGAAGCCGTCTTTAGATCTAGGCAACCAAGTTCAGATCTAGGGAAACCATCTTCAAATCTGGGCAACCAAGTTCAGATCTAGGGCAGCCATCTTCAAATCTGGGAAGCCAAGTTTAGATCTAGGGAAGCGACCTTCAGATCTAGGGTGCACACCTTTAGATATTTAGATCTGTGTAGTGAAGTTCATATCTAGGGTAGCCACCTTCAGATATTTAGATCTGGGAAACCATTCGCCAGATCCAGGAAGCCACAATTCAGATCCAGGAAACCATTCTCTAGATCTGGGTAGCCACAATTCAGATCTGGGAAACCATTCTCTAGATTTGGGAAGACACCTTCTTAATGGGAAGTATTATTTCCATTTTAGGTAAGATCTATGATTTTTGGGCAGAATCTGAGTTTTAGGCAGAATCTGAGTTTCGGCCAGATCTGTGATTTTTGGGTAGATCTGATATTTTTGGACAGATATGATATTTTTGGTAGATATGATATTTTTTAGTAGACTGTTGTTTTGTACAGTACTGATCTTTTCTAGTCATATTTGGAAATTTTAGTTACTAAGGTTTGAAACCCTTACTTTGATTTTTACTGAGAAAATCTTACTGTAAATTATGGTTTAACCAAGATTGGGTTTTGAGGAACTTTTTGAAGAATTTCCCAAGTCATCTCATTTACGAGATGAGCTACTAATGCTTTTTGGGGGTTTTGTCCTTTGAAGGCTTCCCCAGTGAAAAACTCTTGTGTACATTGTGCTAATGTGATGAATGTTCTTTTACTGCACTTGTTATTTATTTAATTTAATCTGTACTGATTTTTAAGTAATTCTGCTAATGCTAAAATTCAACATGGTATCAGATATTAGCATGTAAAAACACAATGAAGAGACATTGTTGTTGTTTTTACTATTTATTGGGATAGTATTTGCATATATTACATTTGACTAAGTGGCAGAGATGGCCACCAATGGTTTGAAACCAGAAGAAAAGCTCTATGGTTCGACCAACTTCAACTCCTGGAAAGCCAGGTTGAAAACCATTCGAGATGAGAATGAGTTGGATGACATTGTTCTTAATGTCACAAAAGAGCCGACAACAAATGCTAGTAGGCTTGCTTACTAGAGGAAGTAAGGTAAGGCTATAAGAATCATCTATGATTCTATCAGAGAGTCATTTATTCCCAACATCACATCTTTGAAGTCTGCTAAATAACTCTATGATACTTTGGTCAACCTATATGAAAAGAAGGCTCCCAGTCAAAAGAGAATATTGAAGAAGAGGCTACGAAATTTGAAGCTGAACAAATATGAAAGTGTTGGTTCCTTATTCACAAAGATTGCACAAGTAAGAGATCAACTCATTGCTATTAGTATTACTGTTGATGATGATGACCTTGTGAAAATAGTGGTTGATGGTCTCCCAAGATCTTAAGAAACTTTTTGGTCGGAGACTATGATGTGGACCAATCTAGTACTTGTAGACTCAACCTAGTTATAACTAGCCATTCTCTAGGAGAATGGAGGCGCTTGGTCTATTACCAAGTATTTGACCTAAGGTCAAATTATGTAGCCCATCGCTGAGGCACCTGGTCTATTACCAGGAAGGAACTGTAAGCCCTAGACAGGGTCTAGACATGTGTGACACTCTGACCCTTGATCTATAGGATTTGTGTACTTCTCTAAGGATTAGCTACCCTTGGTTAAGTTATCCTAGTACAAGATATAGGTGTCACACAGAGTGTGAGATAAAAGCATTACTAACTCTATTGGTTTATGATGATGTACTTTTGGAATTAAAAGGTCCACAGGTAATGACCATAGGGGCACTTGGAAAAAGGCTAAAGTAAAAAGCCAAAAATACATAAGGAATTTTGGACCACAAATGAAAGTGAAAGATAAATAAGGATTTTTGGTAAAAGTAAAAAATACTTAAAAGACCTTTTGGTAAGAAGGTAAAAGTGAAATTAGAGAAATAATAAAATATTATTATTTTAGTTTTTCTAATTTTGGTCCACTTACAAGTGACTAAAGGCTATAAAAGAATATTAAGTCAATTCATTATTACACCTACTTGCTTTCACATGTACAGCTGCTCAAGGTTGAAGAAAGAAGATTCTATGATTGTGCCCTAGGATGGATGAGTCTAGCTAGGGAATCATCATCCTCTGTTGAAGACAAAGCCTAAGCTAGGGTTTGTTATCTTTTTTGCCTTAAGGTTTTTACCAAAGCCTCATCTTTAGCCAAGTTCATATATAGGGCAACCATCTTCAAATCTGGGCAGCCATGTTCAGATCTAGGGAATCCATCTTCATATCTCGGAAGCCAAGTTTAGTTGTAGGGAAGACACCTTCATATCTTCAGATCTGGGTAGCGAAGTTCATATCTAGGGAAGCATCCTTTAGATATTCAGATCTAGGCAACCTTTATTTAGATACGGGAAACCACAATTCAAATCCAGGCATCCACGTTCTTTACGGGCAGTCTTCTTTCCATTTTCGGGAAGATATGTGATTTTCAGGTAGAATCTGAGTTTCGAGTAGATCTATTATTTTTGGGTAGATCTTATATTTTTGGACATATCTAATATTTTTGGGAAGATCTAATATTTTTGGACAGATCTAATATTTTTAAAAAGACTGTTGTTTTGGACTGTACTGATATTTTCTAGTCAGATCTGGAAATTTCAGTTACTAAGGTTTGAAACCCTTGCTCTGATTTTTACTGAGAAAATCTTACTGTAAATTATGGTTTAACCCAGAATGGGGTTTGAGAAGATTTTTGAATAATTTCCTAAGTTATCTCATTTATGAGATGAGCTACTAATGCTTTTTGGGGGTTTTTTCTATTGAAGGTTTCCCCGGTGAAAAACTATTGTGTCCATTGTGCTAATGTGATGAATTTTATTTTACTGCACTTGTTATTTGCTTAAGTTAATCTACAAATTTTAAAGTATTTTTGCTAGTGCTAAAATTCAACACTTTTTACTTTTAATTTTTTATGCTCCATTAATCTTTTTAATCTTTTGACCATTTGACTTTTAATCTTTTGATCTTTTTCCTTTTAATCGTTTATGGTCCATTAATATTTTGACCATTGGACACATGGTCCTTTACTTAGAGGGTACTTGGATCAATACTTAGGGTTCTTGTACTCTCAAAGGGTTTATTGGTTCTTCAAGTGGTTCTATGACTACAACAAGTCAACTCGAGAGTTCTTCTTGGTCTTCATTACAACTCAAAGTACATTGTCAAAAATAAGGAGGATGATTAAATTTTTTATCTTGTTTTACTCATTGACTCCAAGGTCATGTGCTAGGTATTTCAACAAGGGTTGGCCAGTCCCTTGAGAAGGTACCATATCCCACTAATCAAGGAGAGGAGAACATTACTTGCCTAGACCCAGTCTAGGGATTTTAGTGTTGACCCAATAACTGACTAGGTACCTCAGCCCCAAGCTGCATTAATTTAACCCAATGTAAACTACTTGGTAACTAACCAAGTGCATCAGTCCCAAAATGCATTTTTTTGATCCTCAATCCCAGACTAAGTCAAGATGATCAACTTTATGGTAACTAAACAGGTGATTCAATTATCCTAGAGAATGGATCTCAGCTCTAGGTAGAGCTTCGGTCCCAGACTGAATCAAATCCATTGTAGCTGACCAGGTGCATCCATTCTCCCATATAATGGCTCTTGATGTTGCTAAAAAATGAACAGCTATGTTCATCTCTTTGTTCTTTCTGCATAATGGAATTTGCTTTGTTTTCTTACCGCTGATGTTTAATCTCTATGTTTTGCACTCTACAACTTATTCCTTCATTTTCCTAATATGGTTGATAATAGATATATCAATTTTTTCATCTTGAGACCTTCAAATACTCCCAACTTTCAACTATGCCTAATGTTCAAACTTGCAAACATCTCCTACCACCCTTACGCATTACTACACGATTTTTAACTTATGTTTCTTTTTTTCTTGAAACGTTCCAACCCTTTTTATGTTCTTGTCATTCTTCATTTTTCATGAGCATGGCAAGTATTCTTAAGAATTACTACAGAACTTTACTATGTTTTTTCTTGTTGCAGTTTCAAGGTTGAGATTTGTTTCAATGCAAAGTGATAAAAGTGCATAAAAAGCCACTTTGACCTGCCATTTTCCCCATATGGTTTTGGTATTTTCCTATAACATAAAAAATCACATTTATCCTTGTTAACATGACCTCATGTTGAGATTAAAAAGTGGATTTTATAAGCTACCCAGGAAGCCTTTACATTTGACATTGCAATTAGAAGCATCCCTCTAAGAATTTAGTAGATATCTCTTAGGTCTCCAAGCTGAAATGGTTTCTAACCCAGGATTGAGAAAATATGTAAACAACATTCAATATAAGGTGTCATTCTATTATGTGTTATCAACTTGTAATATTTTAAATTAAAAATCTCAAATAATATGCCATCTTTCCTTACAATAACACCATAGGAAAAGGATGTTGAGGATGACACCATGGTGTATTGGTAAATGCATTGATAATCTCCCTCAGCCCTTATTAAAGTGGGTTTGTACAATACAATGTTGGAATTTGTATTTCCTCATTGACCCATCAAAAATGAAATTCACAGGTATCGTGAGTCAAACTCACCTATTTGCAAATTTGTCTCAGATCAACCCACAGAAGAATTTTTGAGGATTGAGCAAGTCAAAGTCAAGTTTGACCAAGTTTTTCTCACTAAAAAAATGATTCAAAATCGTGATCCCCAATTTTATTTTCTATTTGAATTTTAAATTCCTACTCATCCAAGAAATGCATAAATACCCCTTCCAACAATTTTTTTATTATCATTTTCTTAGTTTGTTTGAGCAAACTTCCTCTTTGGTAAAGTGACTGCAAGTTACAAAAAAACCTAAGGGACAACAAAGTAACCCATCTAGGGCACCGAAAACAGTGAGTTTCTTTCAAGGTTTTGATCATTTTTGGACTCATATCATCTATGAAATACCTATAGATCCATGAAATTTTTGGTGTCTATTGATTTTGTGTATTGTATAGACATGGCTATTGATTTTGTGCATTGTATGGACATGGATTTTGTTATCTCCTAAAATAAATTTATTTGCAATAAGTTCACTCAGACAATTTATTTTTTGATAGGATGAAGATTCCAAGTCACATTATGAAAAATATTGGGGTGACTAACAAAGTTGGGATATCTAATGTTTTTTTATTTAATAAATTTGAAATTTTTAGCTTTCAGTGGCTTAAGAAAGATTTTCAACAACTGATTAGCCACTGAAAAGCCTAGCTTTTGGCAGCTAATAGTTTAACGCAGGACCATGTTATCCACCGAAATCCTGTCGATCGTGTTCTTTATAAATGTTTGGGAAAGGAACTTTTGGTGGCTTAGGCAGGCTTTCCAACAACTCATTAGCCACCGAAAAGTCTTGGTTTCGGTAGCTTAGCGATTGTTTCCAAAAATACATTAACCACTGAAAGCGAATGAAATATTTTTTTGGAAAGGGAAACTTTCAGTGGCTTAGACAAACTTTCAAATAGTTCATCAGCCACCAAAAGGTCTGCCTTTTGGCAGCTAAATGATGAAATTCGAAAAGACATTAAAAAAATGAAATCTCGTTACACATGTTTTTTGGAAAGAAAGTTTTTGGTGGCTTGGATGAACGTGTCGTTAGTTCATTATCCACTGAAATATCAACATTTGGTAGCTAGCGAACTAAACCCTAGATACTCTTAACGACTGAAAAGGCTGAAAAGAGAAAACGGTTACCTATTCATCAAATCAAAATCGTCAGCACAAGATAGGTCATGATTTAGCATGATTAACCAATGAAAGGATGGGAAAAACTGCAATGAGGCATAAGTTGATGATTAAAGAGCTCATTATTGATCTGACTTGACTGATGGGAATCAAAACCCTAATATACCCTCCATCCATCCCACATATGTAGTAAACCTCCACTGAATAAAAAGTTCAAATTAAAAATGATTATTAAGTTGGCCATATCGTGGACATCACCAGAATCTTCCATCATATCATTCGACTACCTATCAACTGGTTAACCCCTCAAAATCAGCACCACAGGCCCAATACATTCCTCATTTTTTGCATGCATACTAACTGCTCGAGACCATCCCCTAAAACCAGCATGCTAATTTCCTTTACAAAATTTGAATTTTGGTTTTTCTTGCAGGTTACTAAGGAGCACATCTCAGAGATGAACAAAGGAGGACCCGCCCTCAGACGGTAACTAGGAGACATTAGCTATCTTGACTCACATATAGAAGTATTCCAATTCTTTAGAGATGCAGGCTGCTACAGGTTTTCTGAGAAAGTTCAAGGGTCACACCAGCAAATTGCATAGGCATTTTCCCTTTCTTTTGATGGTTCCAAGGCGCTGATAGGAAAGGAGGATTTCCTAGTGGATGAAACCCTAATTGCAGAGGTGACAGAAATACCAAGAACTAGGGAGAAGTGCTTTAAGACCACCATTACCAAAAATGTGGAGTTCATATCCTATCTAAAACCTGAACACATAAATGTGGTATGGAATAAAAGTGTTTCATCCACCTGGCTAGAAGAGAGATGGTAGCAATTACTGAAAGCAATTTTGGTGTATATAACCTGTGAAGGTAGATACAACAGGGAAATGATATATCACTTCAAACTGATGAACCATTTTACAGGAAGAATCCCTTTAAATTTACCTTTCTAACTCCTCAAGAGCTTAACAAAAATGGCACACCAGGTAAACGCTTAGCCCACCAAAATTGCAGGAAGGTTGTCTCACATTGGCCTCATACAACTCATTTTCCAATAATTGTTACAGAGGAGAAAGATAGCATGGACACATTTTTTGTTCTTGAATGAGTTTGAAACCGGCCTACAAACATAAGAGAAGGGAAGGTATCCTTCAAAGAAATCCACCACCCCCAGGAGTGGAAAGAGAAAAAGAAGGGCTACCTCGCTAATAATAGTAGATCATCCTTATTCCCCTTATAAAACCAACCAGCCTAAAACCAACCTACACTTCAGTAAAAAGGGAAAAGAAATCCCACCACAAACTGAAAACATTATGAACTTGCCCAACTTAGACTCAGAAGAGGAAAGGGAGGAAGGGGTTAACCTAATAAAGCAGTTGACAATAGAACAATAAGAGTTTCCTATACCAACACTTAAGAAAGGGAAGGATGAACAAGTACCAGAGACCTACTCCAACAAACCTAGGTCTCAGAGAGTTAACAAGCTACTAGAGAAAATACATGAACTAGAAGTTTCAAACAAGGAGATAAAGAGGAATAATGCCATGTTGACCAAGAGGAATAAGGAGTTACACAATTATGTCCTGGAAATGAGAGGGGTGTATGTCATGCTGAAAAGGAGAAATATAAGATACATGAAGGAAAACACTAGGATGTATAGGATGATCAGGCCAATGAGGCTACATGTGAAGAATTCTAGATCAAACCCTAGCTCTTAGAATCATTTTGCAATAGAAACCCTATCTGAAGAAACAATAAGCCTTTAGAATCTAGAGGCAATCCAAGATGCTGCTTATTTTCCAAACATTGGGAAAGTTGAAGAAGTGTCAGAAGCTCAACAAGAAATCTAAAAAGGATGATTTGGGAGGTTGATTACAATTTTGAAAACGCAGGGCTTTCGGTGGCTTGGGAAGATGCTAAGGCAGTTCATTAGCCACCAAATTCAAATCTTTCAACAGCTAACAGACCCAAAATTTTAATTCCTTAACCACCAAAATAAAAAAGAGGAACATAAATATATTTTGGCACAAAAGACTAGTTTGGGAAAATATAACTATCTTAGGGATGAAGTGTAATGCTGAAAATTGCTGAAGAACACCTTCAGAAAAGGTCTGTTCCCATTTTGAGGATACATCAAGGAGGAAAGGGTAACAAACACTACCAGTTTTAACTAATAGTAGATTATCTATTAGAGGACAGGTTACTCCAGTACTCACTGTAGTCATCAAAAGGTTCAAAAATTGAACAAGTGTTATAGTTAGATAGACTAGTAGTTAAATTAGGGTTTCTGACCTAATCTTGCAAAAACATTTATTTTTAGCTATTTTTAGTAAAAACAGATCCAACTTTTCAGGATCTGCATATTTTGTAAAGGCTATAAATTCTAAGAATTATTTTGAAGCAAGGGTTTGACTTCAGGGAGCTTTTGACCATTATTATTATCAAGCTTCTCATATTGCTCATGACCTAATATAATCTCTTTTGCTATCATATGTTTAGCTTCCATTTATTTTATGTTCTGTGCTTAGGCTTGAATGTTTTGTTCAGGTTTATTCATGTTATTTGATGTCTGATAGCTGTCATCCTATTTGCATGTAGATGATTTGAATTGCAAGTACTTTCCTTGTTATTATTAGCCATTTATATATAACTATTTTTTGTATGAATCTTCCAGCATAATAATTTCTCCATCTTTCACCCTATTATCAAGCCTTTGAACAGTGGTAGTTAGAAGCCTTATCTATGATTGTGTTTCATGCATGTCTTGAGAGTGTGAGGTCCTGTAGGTCACCTGGCTTGATCCAGTTAGAAAAACCATAAAAACATTTAAGTTACCAAGAATCCTCGAGCTGTAACCTAGAGGAGTTTCCTATAGTGTTAACAAACTGGCACCGTTGCCGGGGAAAGGATATTGAAGCTCAGCTTCCATAGGAGATGACATAGATCCTACTTTGATGATAGACAATGTATGGACATTATTCTGGTTGTAATCATCTATCTAGTGACTACATTGGAATAAGGTCGCCTCAAGAAGACCAAGTACCAGAGGAAACCCTCAAGGGCCACCAGTAGCACCTGTTTCAAATCCTGGGGAGATTCTAAGAAAAGCTAGAGCTTCACTAAGATAGAACTCTAGTGCTACAACAGAAGCTACATTAGGTATTTCAAGAGATATTCTTGCTATTATTTCTTCTGTCAAAACATTTAATTCTTAGGAATTTATAAATACATTAGAAAATTTTAGGGTTGAGGGATCTTCAAGCATTGTTACTTGTGAAAATCCAATCCTTGGCAACTCCAATGAGATAAATTTCTCACCAGCACTCTTTCAGCTACCACCCACACCAATAGTATCTTCTTCCACCCTTTCCATACCCATTTCCAACATGGTTTCCCCTCTGAACAAAATGGAAAGGATATTGGTAGCTAGGTATGCCCCTCTAAATTTACCTGAAGAACACCTCGAAGCATTCTACAGTTATGCTGAGAACATAAACATACAACAAGAAGATGTGTGGACTAGGGTTTTTGTGCAAATCCTAGATGGTCGGGCTAGGAAGTGGTTCAAATAATTTGCTACTGGATCAGTAGAAGGCATTGAATCCCTATATGGCATATTTTTGAAGCATTAGGGAGAGAGAAGAGACCACCTCTATTATATCACTAAGTTTAGCAACTTGAAGAGAGATAATGGTGAGTTTGTTTCTAACTTCAGCAAAAGGTTCAACAAGATGTTCAAAAAGATCCTTGTTGAGATCAAGCAAACTGACACCTCAGCCAAGATCACTTATACGAATGATTTTGACTCTGAGTTCTTTCTTCTAGTCAGAGAAAGGAGATATTCTTCTCTATCACTCATGCATGATGCTATCCTAGAGGTAGAATCCAACATCGTTGCATCTTAGAAGGTCAAGGGAAATATAGATAGGAAGATGCAACCCACAGATCCTCTTGGGGCCTCTTCATTAGAGAACAAAATTGAAAAAATGGCCAAAATGTTGGATATTTTGACTGTTGAAATGTATAGGGTGAAATACCAAAGACAAATACCTGTGAGGGGTAAAGGGCCAAATTATTTTGCTACCAAAAACCCTAATTGTGTCCCTTACAGAAGAAATAATCCCCCAGCTCAGATCCTTCAAAGGGACAAGAATCAGGATGAGGATCAAAGAATCATAGATCCCTTTCAGAATGATGTACTATACGAAGAACCAGAATTCACCCAAGAAGAAGGAGAGGCAGAAGACAACATCAACTACATGGAGGATGAAGTTGATTACTCCTACCTGAAATAGGAAGACTATGAGGAAGCCCTCATGAATGAACATATCACTAATGAATCTCTATACCAAGCAGATGATCAAGAAGGGTATAATTTGAGATCTAGGATTGTGGCTCTTATAATGAAGATTCCTACCTCTACAAAGCAGCCTTCTCCTCAGGCTAAGAAGATTGCTGCACCTCCAAAGAAGATGACTGTTCCTCCAAAACCACAGCAAAAGTCATCACCACAATCAGCTCATGATCCTCTTCATCTCAAAGCCACACCACAAGAGGTAAGAACATCTAACCGAATGTCCTATGCTTTCAATATTGAGTGTAAAATTTAGAATTTAAAGATCCCTTTCCCCTTGATAGAGCTAATGATGAATGAGGCCTTCAAGGAATCTATACTAAAATCCCTTCAGCCAAGAACTCCCCCAGATGATGACTTTGTGAACATGCAAGATGATAATCCCACAATAATCCTAGGCCCTATGATAGAATAATTGGATGAGTCTTTCCCACCTTTCTACATATATCTAAATATCCATGATAAAATCCTCCATAACTGTCCGTTGGAGTCATGAGCTTCCCATAACCTAATTCCAAAAGAAGTGATGGATGAGCTTGGCCTCAACATTACAAAACCATACAATGATTTGTTCTCATTTGATTCCAGGAAGTTCAAATGCTTGGGTCTTATCAAAGACCTTGTCATAAACCTCTCCTAGCTGCCTTCAAAAAGTGTAGTGATGGACATAGCAGTAGCTGATATCCCACCTATGTTTGGCCTCCTTTTGTCTTGCTCATGGAGTAAAAGTATGGGTGGTACCCTTCAGATGGACCTTACATATTCTACAATTCCAATGTTTGGAGGGGAAACCAAGAGGCTTTACAAAGAGAACCAGTTTACCTATATCATCAGTAATGCCAAGAACTCTATAAACCATCTGATTTATGCAATAGACATAGATTTGGGGGCATGCATCCTACAGATTGATGACTCCCAGAAAACATCGGTCCATCTTACAAAGACCATCTGTCAAAATCCTGAAGAAATAATCACCTTAGTTTGGAGCATGTTTTTTGATGGGGCCGGTAATCAAGCCTCAACCGGGGCAGGAATAGTTCTGATTTCTCCTTCAAAGGAAACCATACATTTGTCTTATAAAATGGATTTCAAGACTACTAGCAATATAGCAGAATATGAAGCATTCCTACTGGGAGTGAAGGCTACTAAAGAAATGGGAATCATGTACATTAAGATCTTTGGAGATGCACATCTCATCATACAGCAGGTGAACAATACCTTTCAAGCGAAAATTGTCAGATCGAAGGCATGCATAGATGAGGTATGGAAAATTAGAGATTCCTTCATATTTTTTGAACTCTCATATATACCTAGAGCTATGAATCACTTGGTTGACTCCCTTGTTGTTTCTGCAAGTCTGTTTGTTCCCCCTTTACCTCCTAGGCTCAACTATGACATCCAAGTCAAGTACAGACCTTCCCTACCAAATAATGTAAAATTTTGGAAGGTGTTTGAGAATGATGATGAGCTTAGTAAATTCCTCGAGGTAGTATATGAATTCTCTAATATGCATATAGATCAAGAAAACCTAAATATGGAAGAGTCCTAGAAGCTCAAGTAGAAAGATAAAGTAGGTGATCACAATATTGTTCAGTTACCTAGCAATTATATACCTCAGGGTCTGGTACCCTTGGCATAACTATTTGATCATAAGGATATCCCTCTCAAACCTACCAAAAAGGAGTAAGACCCTGCTGTCCAAAAGAAAAACATAGGTATCCAAAGTAATACAAAACCTATAAATCTATCCACTGAGTTGACTGCTGATCAGAGGTCCAAATTTTGTAGCCTGATAAAATAATTTGTTGATATCTTTGCCTCGGAATACAGTGACTTGAAAAACTGTGAGACTAATATCATCCAACATAGGATCCCCTTGGAGAAGGACACCATCCCTTTGAAACAGAAGCTGAGATCTATTAGTCCTCTCCTACTCCCTGTAATTGAAAAATAAATCCATAAGGTCCTCAAAGACAAAATCATAATTCCCCTTAGGTATTCCAAATGGATTTCAAACTTAGTGGTGGTAAGGAAGAAGAACGAGGAGATTAGGTTATGTGTGGATTTCATAAATTTGAACAAATTCTGCAAGAAAGATAACTATCCCCTATCCAAGATGGAACATTTGTTGCAAAGAGTCTCGGGGACTATTGTCATGTCTTTCCTGGATGGTTTCTATGGATACAACCAAGTTGTTGTGCACCCTGATGACCAAGAGAAGACTTATTTTATCACTCCACGGGGCACCTTCATGTATGCTAAAATTCCATTTGGGCCGATGAATGTTGGGGCCACTTTTCAGAGGGCCATGGACCTAGCTTTTGTAGGATTGAAAGATAAGTTTGTGCTTATATACCTGTATGAACTCACTGTTTACTCCCACAGCCATGTAGAACATTTGCAACACTTGAGGAGGGTATTTATGAAATGTAGAAAGTTTGGGATATCACTGAACCTGAAGAAGTCTCAATTTGCACTCAGGGAGGGCAAACTCCTAGGTCACATTGTCTCAGCCAAAGGTGTGAATATTGATCCTGTTAGAGTTGAAGATATCCATAAGTTGTCCATACCTAGGTCGAAAATATATATTCAGTCATTTCTGGGCAAGATAAATTTTGTTAGGATGTTCATCCCTAACTTTTCTAAGTTGGTAAAGCTCATAACTTCTATGTTGAAAAAGGATGCAGAAATCAAATGGATTGATCAAGCAAGAAACTCTTTTGAAGACATCAAGAAGGCTATCATGAAACCTCCCACTCTGATTAGTCTAGACTATACCAAGGGTTTATACATTTTCTCCTTTGCATCCTATGACACAGTGGCAACAGTACTATTACGAAAATATGATGAATGTCTTGATCACCCAATTGCATTTTTTAGCAAGACATTGAGGGGTGATGAACTGAAGTATGATCCCATTGAAAAGCAGGCTTATACTCTCATCAAGTCATTGAAAACTTTCAGTATCTACATTCTACATGCAAAATTCCTTGTCTATGTCCCTTCAGCTGCTGTAAAGGATGTGTTGACTCATCCTAACATTGATGGAAAGAGAGATAAATGGATTGCAACGATTATTGAGTTTGACATAGAAGTAAATCCCACCAAGTTAGTGAAAGTCCAAGGTCTCACTAAACTCATGCCTAAAGAAAACTGTGATATTTTCGGGATGAATTTCACTTGTGTAACTTCAACAAATTTGCAAAATGAAGTAGCAGCAGAAGCAGTTCTGGATCAGAATTAAATTCAACAAGTAGCTGAAAAATTGTCCTCATGTGAGTGGTACTCAGTTATTATTCATTTCCTACAAAAATTAGAAGTTCCTCTTGGACTCACTCTAAATAAAGCACAAGCTCTTAAACTGAAGTCTGTTAAATTTTGTGTGATTGATAAACTGTTGTATTGGAACGATCTGTCTAGTGTTTTGTTGATATTTCTAGATAAAGAGGAGTCATTTCAAGTCATGCACCAGTTTCATTCAAGCACATGTGGAGGCCATCATTACTGGAATACCACAACCCACAAGATTCTAAGGGTTGGGTACTATTGGCCTGTTCTTTTTTCTTATGTGTGTATCTTTGTGAGAGCCTATGACAAGTGCCAAAGATTCATAGGGAAGCAACAGCTCAGATCATTGCCCCTTAGACCTATTGTAGTGAATGGTCCTTTCCAGCAATAGGGTATTGATTTCATAGGTGAAATTAATCCTTCATCTAGTAGTCAACACAAATTGATCCTAGTAGCCACATACTATTTCACCAAGTGGATAGAGGTAGTACCTACCAGGAATGCAACTCATCAGGTCATCATGAAGTTTTTATATGAGAACATCTTTATCAGGTTTGGTTGCCCAGTAAGGCTAGTAGCTGATAATGCAATAAATTTCAAATCTTGGGCATTGGTTAACATGTGTGATTCAATGGGCATTCAACTGGTGCATTCCATGTCTTATTACCCTCAAGGCAATGGCTTGGACGAGTCATCCAAGAAAAGCCTAGTCAGGATCATCAGATAACTATTGGAGACAAATCAAAAGGGCTGGGGTTCTAAGCTAAAGTTTGCACTATGCGCTGATAGGGTAACTGACAAAATATCCATAGGAACTTCTCCTTTCAAATTAGTTTATGGTACTGAGGCCATTTTTCCCATTTAGCTAATTCTACCAGTGCCAAAATTATTCCAGGGGGAGCAAGATGAACCAAATGATATGGTGAGGATGATGATGGATTTGGTGGAGTTGCAACAAGTCAAGGAACAAGTGATAGACAATTCATAAGCTCATCAATAGAAGATCAAGATTATTTTTGACAAATGGGAAAAAGTGGATAAGTTTCAGGTTGGAGATTGGGTCCTCAAGTGGGATACTGTCAGGAAAGACAAGGGGAAACATGGAAATTTTGACTCTCTATGGATAGGCCCTTTGGTGATAGATTAGACACATCAGAACAACACCTTCAAGTTGCAATATCTGGAAGGAGAAGAGGTGTTTGATTACCCAATAAATGGGTGATTTCTGAAACTCTATTTTATTTGAGGCTTTGAAGCCTTGTTATTGTAAAATATTAGTTAGTAGGTTGTTTTTCCTTAAAAAATAAACTCCATTTCCAATGGAATAGTAGAAGATAGGTTTAATTCTTATTTGTTTTTCAGGAAATACATTTTGGTCTAGTTCTTGGGACCTCACAGGAAGGTTACCATCCCTGAGTAGGAGCCAGATGTTATCTCCTAAAAAAAAATTATTTGCAATAAGTTCACTCGGACAATTTATTTTTTGATAGGATGAAGATCTCAAGTCATATTATGAAAAATATTGGGGTTACTAACAAATTTGAGATATATGATGTTCTATTATTTAATAAATTTGAAAGTTTTAGCTTTCGATGGCTTAGGCAAGATTTTCAACAGCTCATTAGTCATCGAAATGCCTAGATTTCGATAGCTAATAGTTTAACATAGGAGCATGTCATCCACTGAAAGCCTGCTAATCACGTTCTTTATAAATTTTTGTGAAAGGAAATTTTGGTGGCTTAGGTAGGATTTCCAATAGCTCATTAGCCACCGAAAAGCATTGGTTTCGGCAACTTAGCGATTGTTTCCAGCAATAAATTAACCACTGAAAGCGAATGAAATACTTTTTTGGAAAGGGAAACTTTCGCTGGCTTAGGGAAATTTCAAACAGTTCATTAGCCACCGAAAGGCCTACCTTTCGGCAGCTAAATGATGAGATCAGAAGAGACATTAAACCGCCAAATCCTTGTTACACATGTTTTTTGGAAAGAAATTTTTCGGTGTCTTAGGTGAACGTGTCGACGGTTCATTAGCCATTGAAAGCTCAGATTTCGGCAGCTAGCGAACTAAACCCTAGATCATCTAAACAATAAAAAAGGATGAAAAGATAAAACGGTTACTTGTCCATCAAATCAAACTCGTCAGTGCAAGAGAGTTCATGATTTATCACGATTAACCACCGAAAGGACGGGAAAACTATAGTGAGGCATAATTTGATGATTAAATAGGTCATTATTGATCAACTGATGGGAATCAAAACCC
Organism: Pseudotsuga menziesii; assembly: GCA_001517045.1. NCBI lineage: Eukaryota > Viridiplantae > Streptophyta > Pinopsida > Pinales > Pinaceae > Pseudotsuga > Pseudotsuga menziesii. The sequence continues at coordinate 374,446 of LPNX010275038.1, read as the reverse complement.
TAATATACCTTCCATCTATCCCACGACTACAGTAAACCTCCACTAAATACCAAGTTCAAATTAAGAATGATTATTAAGCTAGTCATCTTGTGGACATCACCAGAATCCTTCATAATATCATTCAAATACCTATCAACTGGTTAGCCCCTCAAAATAAGTGCCACAGCCCCAGTACATTCCTCATTTTTTGAATGCATACTAATTGCTTGAGGTCATCCCCTAAAATCAACGTGCTAATTTCCTTTACATAATTCAAATTTTGGTTTTTCTTACAGGTTACTAAGGAGCACATCTCAAAGATGAAGAAAGGAGGACCTACCCTCAGATAGGAGTTGAGAGACATTAGCTATCTTGACTCACATCTAGAAGTATTCGAATTCGTCAGATGTGTAGGCTACTATAGGTTTTGTGAGAAAGTTCAAGGGTCACACCAGCAAATTGCAAAGGAATTTTCCCTTTCTTTTGATGGATCCAAGGTGCTGATAGGAAAGGAGGATTTTCTAGTGGATGAAACCCTAATTGGAGAGGCGACATAACTCCCATGAACTGGGGAGAAATGGTTTAAGACCACTATTACCAAAAATGTGGAGTTTAGATCCCATCTAAAACCTGAACACAGAAATGTGGTATGGAATAAAAGTGTTCCATCCACCTGGCTAGAAGAAAGATGGCAACAATTACTGAAAGCAATTTTGGTGTATATAACCTGTGAAGGTAGATACAACAGGGAAATGATATATCACTTCAAACTAATGAACCATTTTACAAGAATAAGCCCTTTAAATTTACCTTTCTACCTCCTCAAGAGCTTAAAAAAAATTGCACACCAGGTAAAGGCCCAGCCCACCAAAATTGGAGGAAGGTTGTCTCACCATGGTCTCATACAACTCATTGTCCAAGAATTGCTGCAGAGGAGAAACATAGCATGGACACATTTTTTTTTTCTCGAATGAGTTTGGAACCGGCCTACAACTAGAAGAGAAGGGAAAGTCTCCTTCGAAGAAATGTACCACCCCTAGGAGTGGAAAGAGAAAAACAAGGGATTTCTCACTAGCAACAGTAGATCATCCTTATTCCCCTTCTAAAACCAACCAGGATAAAATGAACCTAGACTTCAATTAAAAGGGCAAGGAAATCCCAGCACAAAGTGAAAAAATTTTGAACTGGCCCTACTTAGATTCAGAAGAAGAAAGGGATGAAGGGGTTGACCTAATAGACCAACTGATAGCAAAAAAATAAGAGTTTCCTTCACCAACACCTAAGAAAGGGAAGGATGAACAAGTAGTAGAGACCTCCTCCAGGAAACCTAGGTCTCAGAGAGTAAACAAACTACTAGATAAAATACATGAAATAGAAATTTTGGATAGGGAGATAAAGAGAAATGATGCCATGTTGACCAAGAGGAATAAGGAGTTGCACACTTTTGTCTTGGAGATGAGAGGGATGTATGTCATGCTAAAAAGGAGAAATATAAGATACATGAAGGACAACACCAGGATGTATAGGATGATCATGCTTCTAAGGTTACAGGTGAAGAATTCCAGATCAAACTGTAGCTCTCAGACTCATTTTGCACTAGAAACCCTAGCTAAAGCAACAGTAAGCCTTAAGAATCGAGAGGAAATACGGGATGCTGTTGATTTTCCAAACATTGGGAAAGCTGAAGAAGTGTCAGAACATCAACAGGAAAGCTGAAAAGAATGATTTGGGAGGTTGATTACAATTTTGAAAAAGCAGGGCTTTCAGTGGCTTAGGCAGACGCTGAAGCAATTCATTAGCCACCGAAAGTAGACCTTTCAGCAGCTAAAAGACAAGAAATTTTGATTCCTTAACCACCAAAAGAAAAAAGAGGCACATAAAGATATTTTGGCACAAAAGACTAGTTTGGGAAAATATAACTATCTCAAGGATGAAATGTAAAGATGAAAGTTGTTGAAGAAAACCATCAGAAAAGGTCTGTTCAAGTTTTGAGGATACATCAAGGAGGAAAGGGTTACAAACCCTACTTGTTTTAATCAACAGTAGATTATCTATCAAAGGATAGGTTACTCCAGTACTCGCTGTAGTCATCAAAAGGTTCAAAAAGTGAAAAAGTGTTACAGTTAGATAGACTAGTAGTTAAATTAGGGTTTTTGACCTAATTTTGCAAAAACATTTATTTTTAGCTATTTTTAGTAAAAATAGATCCAAATTTTTAGGATATACATATTTTATAAAGGCTATAAAGCCTAAGACTTATTTTGAAGCAAGGGTTTGAATTTAGGGACCTTTTGACCATTATTATTATCAAGCTTCTGATATTGCTCATGACCTAATATAAGCTATTTTTCTATCATATGTTCAGCTTCCATTTCTTTTCTGTTCTGTGCTTAGGCTTAACTGTTTCATTCAGGTTTATTCATGTTATGTGATGTCTGATAGATGTCATCCTATCTGCATGTAGATGATTTAAATTGCAAGTACTTTCCTTGTTATGATTAGCCATTTATATATAACTATTTTGGGTATGAATCTGCTAGCATAATAAGTTCTCCATCTTTCACCCTATTATGAAACCTATGAACAATGGTAGTTATAATCCTTATCTCTGATTGAGTTTCATGCATGTCTTGATAGTGTGAGGTATTGTAGGTCACTTGACTTGATCCTATTAGAAAAACCATAAAAACATTTAAGTTACCAGGCATCCTCGAGCTGCAACCTAGAGGAGTTTTCTAGAGTGCTAACGGATTTATTGAACGTTAATGAAGAATTTTTTTCCATCAAAATTTATATATCTTTATATTTTTCTACTAGATGAGTTTTCCCCAATCTGATTCAAACTCTTTGCTCTTTTTCATCACCAATTTTTTGTCGATTTTGAGTCTGGAAACTTTGACGACTAGGGTTTGTGTTATACATGTACATTGCAAAACATAGAGAAGAACATGATCTTAAAGATTATGATTCTTCTTATGTTTCTTATTGTAACACTAAGGTTATTTATCTAGTAGAATACATAGAGAGTGGAGCTAATGCCTTACATGATTTTGGATGATAGCACTAGATTTGTCTTACCATGTTTTTGTGTGATGTAATTTTGTCCAACTGCACGGATCAAATTATGGAGCTTCCCATGAAATGTTTTCTAGCATCTTGGAGTCTTCTCCTTATGTTTGAATTCTTCTTTCCTGCTTCCAGGATTATTTATGCTGATCGTTAAGGGTAGCAGGCTTCCAAGATGTCAAACATACTTCCCAAGCAAGGCTGGTAGCCTACTCAAGGTTCTGTGTCAGTTTCCTGAGGGTTTTGTGGAACTTACTGAGAATGGTTCGGTTGCTCATTCCAAGGACACCATTTCCAATAGTGGTGATAGGTTTCATCATTAATCATATTGATCAAAGATATGTAGTAGGATAGTAACTTGTATCACATTGTGTTTTGGATTGTAAAGGCCATTTAAAGGTTGATTGAATATGTATTTTTTTTCACCTATGTATTGGAACTGGTTCCATTATGATATATTCATCCTTACATGGAATATACATGAGAAGAATTTGCTTATTTTGTCTCCAATGGTTTGGAATCTTTAAGATGATTTGTATCCATTAAAATTTTAATATTTTATGTATTTTGTAGTAAATCAAGTCATTAAATTCAAAGCGGTCTGAGCCTGAGTTTACCCTTGATCAATTCCTAGACCGAGTTACAAAAAATTGCTCCAAATACAACATTTTAACTGTAAATAGTATTCTTAGTTACTAGATTCCGTTACCCCCTATTTGCAAGGGTGGTTACTTGGAGGTTTGATGAGCTAACCTGGGCTAATTCTTAGATTATCTAAGCATGAGGAAGGGTTACTGTCACCATTATGAGCATTTCTGGAAAAAAATTGAGAAATTTTGAGGATGTAAATGACCTTGTTCATGAAATTGGATAGTATTTTGGCATGTCACAGAACTTAGATAATAATAAACAACAACAAAGGACAAGATATTCAATGTTGGGCATAGTATGGGCAGGTAAGAAGGATGAAAATAGTCCCAATAGTAATTTTGGGCACTTCTTAGCCCTCAAGCAGCTTCTTTTTTCATACCTGAGCATGATTTGTGGTCATTCTTCCAAGCAATAGTCATAAGCAAGTGCAAAGGATCACTCCTTGAGTCTAGAGAAAAGTTGTACCATTCTGAGCATGTCTGGCCACTTATTGAGAAGTTTTGAGGGTGGAAATGACCTTGTTCCTGAATTTGGACATTCTTCTGGGCATGTCACAACACTAAAAAATTAATGAACAACAACAAAGGACAATATATTCAATGTTGGGAATAGTCTGGGCAGGTAAGAAGGATGAAAACAGTCCCAACAGTAATTTTGGGCACTTCTTAGCACTCAATTTCCTTCTTGTCTTTGTCATTATTCTTGATTTACTTTTTGTGTAGGGTTTATAAATTTAAGAGGGTTTCTATTATTTATTTTGTTTAATGCCAATATATGCTATTTGATGAGCCTAGAAATGCACACTGGCCATTATATTGTAGAGAATGTACATGCTTGTTATCACAAGTTGGTGGCTTAAGAGCCAACCTAGTCAACATTATTTTAGGTAATTGAGGTTGGTCTAAGAATGTGTTTGGGCCCATAACCCCATCAAGGAGGGATATGCCCCACCTTATAAGTTTCATATTAATACATAAAACATGCCTCATTTGTAACATCATCTTTTATTCATTTTGGCTAATATTCATTTGTGGTCACGTACCAACCCACTTTATTGGTAGTTGAGGCTCTTAATGAGCCAACATGTAGGTATTAGTGGGTAGTTACAAAATTATTACACTTAATTATAATTTAGTGTAACGTCAGCCTAGCCTCCTCCTTATTATAATATAGGGTAAGGTCGGCCTAGCCTCCTCCTTGGCATTAGTGAAATAAACCTAGTAGGAGTGGTATAAATGCACCATGTACCTCATTTGTACAATCATCACATTGAAGTGTGTTTAATCATTCTTTGTTGAGGGAACCTACATCGATTCATGATACTTTTGTTTCACTCTCTTGAACTCTTTTTGTGACATTGATATTTTCAGCTTGTTTATTAGATTAAGGTTTGTTGGAGAAGTCATTGTAGATCCTCTACCCCATGATCTCTAACATCTTTAGCATACATACATGATTCTTTAGAATATGGGAACCATATTGTTCTCATTCATGGGATATCTCTCTCTCTCTCTTGAGTGCTCCTATTGACATGTTCTACTCTTTAGTAGTGTTGTTATAAATTTGAAGTGTTCTATTTGGATGGATTAGGGTTTGCTGAAGTTTTCTATATAGATATATGATTTATAACGGTTTTCTCCAACATAGGAATTTCAAGCAATATAATCTTGTAGATAAAACAGCAATATTTGAATACATATAGACTTATTGGATTTTTCCACTAGGCAGGCCAGGCTTTGGTAGGGATTGCCTCTTTTCTAGATCATTGTATTTGTATTTTTTATGTTTTGAATAAACTAAGCTTCATCTTCAATGGGTGGAGAATTGATTTTGTTATATCCCTGCAATTGTATGCTGATAATTTAAAAAACCATTAACCTACACAGTTCAAATTACCCTTGTGTTTATCTAAATGTTTCAAACTTATTTATTGCTTTACAGTTCGTCTTATTAGCAATAAATCACCACTCATTCAACACTTGCGAGTACTTGCAAGTAAGGATGATTCAACCCCCAATATGGTTACTCACATAAGACTCACTCCTAAACTCAGCCGACTCTTCCCACTCACCATAATCATCGAAAACTCGACATACTCGGCCAAGACTCGCGTTGACTCGCTCGAACTCGAAAAAGAAGAGGAAAAAAAAACCGCATAAGACTTCAGAATAATAAATGGCTCCATATTCTTGCATATGATATTTTAGATCCTACAATGTATCCCATGATGGTATCCCTGTAATGCTGACACTATATCGATATCTTCTTGAGATTCCTTTCTCATGATCCCTGTATACCAGAACCTATAACTACTATAATGGTGACATGATGAAGACTATCATCAACAATTTTTGTCCACCACTGCCATCCACCAGAAGATGAAGGATCAACTTGAGCACAATACGAGAGCTCAACTCGTAAGGGATTCACATAAAAATTATAAACATCATGACCACGAGTAGCATCCTCCTTCGAAATCGATAAAACAAAACCCAGACAGCCTATGAACCTTGAAGTTGATCTCAGTAATGTTCCCATATTCGAAATAGTTTTTCAAATGCCCTTGTATCACCGGGTAGATTTCCCACATATAAAAGGTTCAGACAGCTCAATCATTCATTATAATTGGATGAAAAAAATATCAACTTGTTAATTCAAACCCAACTAATTCATAATAGATCCACACTAAATTTGAATCGGTAATTTAAAGAGTTATCTCATTAAATACCATCTATTCTAATTTTAAAATAAAAAGACATTAATTTTAAGAGAAACAGACATTATGCAATATTTATAAAATATTTGGCATGGACAACAAAAACTCATATTATGTTCTGCTTCTTAATAAATTTGACTTTTTTTAATTTGTTAACTTTATGCATGTCATTTAATTTATAATGTCTCATATGATTAATTTATAACGTCTCATATGAGAAAGGAACATTATGCATCCACCTCTATATGAAAAAACTTGTTTTAGAATAAAGATTGCATCCTATTAATTTAGTTCAATGTTATTAAAAAATGAAATATATAATTAAAAAATGGGAATAAAAAGTCCTCCACTGAAATGAAAGTAGATTCGAAATCAATCAAATATATTGTTGAAACATTGGAATAAATAAATCCTCTTTTGTGTGTCCATATTTAAGTTTTTTTTTTATTTGCTGAGTCTTGCTAAGTCTCTTTGGGGTCTTTCTCGAGTCTTTCTCGAGTCGAGGAGTCAAGTGCGAGTCGAGTCTCTTTTGAGTCTGAGTCATGCAACATTGATTATTAGGATGTTCATTTGTTGTGTTTATGTTGGATCATCAATGCAAACATCAATGGTATGGTTTAATCAACTATTATACATTTAAAATATTTAGTTAGTGACATAGTTGGAAGTCACTGTTTTAGAAATATATTCAAGGTTAGATGTAGAGCGACGATTATCCTATTGTTTATCCTTCTCCCTTCATTTTTGACTTTGGATTCATTTTGTATGCTGGTGTTAGAAACAGTATCTGAAGAATTCTATGGGGTCTTCTGGCTTCACATAGGAGTTATAGTGTTCTAGCAGGAGGCAGTTAATCCTTCTCCTTGTCAACTATGCATCTTTACCAATGCTAGATTATTTTTTCCGTGCTAATCTATATACCATTGTTACTTGGGAACATATGGAGGAGCAATTTTCTATTTCCGTATGCATAATTTTAATCCACTATTGTATCTCTGTTGAGAGGCATCCAACAGAGTTGGATCATTCTTTTTGGATAGAGTTGATGAAATATGCAAGTGTAGTGTTTTGTTTTTTGTTTTATTTGTATGGTATTTTGTGAATCATATTGTGATCATGTTCCATCTTTTATCAGATATCCTATAGAAATATTTTTATGTTCTTAATGAAAAATGTCTCAATGGAGGAGCATCCATGGTAGTTGTCTCATTGTGTAAAGCACCATTTTGTATTAATGAAAGTAAATGTACATATTATTTTTGTGGTTATTTTTTCACACATTCTTAGTATCCTTGACCAAAAGGTATACCTTTTTCCTATGCTTGATATATAATGCTTTCTTATCTTTGGCATGATATTTGGATTCACAATATAAATTAACAAGTGGAGCAAAAAAATTGATCGTTTTTATATTTTTGAGTAGTGCCGAAATTTTATTTGTATCTTTAGAATGCTATGGGATTCAAGCTTCACATAGGAGTTCGTAAAATGTCTTAATGGGGGAGCATCCATAGAAGGTGTCTCATTGTGCAAAACACCAATTTGTATTATTGAGTAAATGTATATATTATTTTTGTGGTTCCTTTTTCACTCATTCTCAGTATACCTTTGGCATGAATATGGATTGACAACATAAATTAATAAGTGTAGCAAAGAGATTGATTTGTGTAGATTTTTTTACACATAGTTGGATGAAATTCAATTTTGGGATTGATTCTGCCACGAACTTTTAGTTTTAATATTTAAAGATCTATTTTCTTCCATGATTTCATATGTTTTCATTTCATTTGTAGAGCATGAAAATGACTAAGGTTCATCAACTTGTAATTTTAAATATTTTCTTTAAATTATATGCTTATCAACCAACTTTGGGGTGTGGAAGGAGGGATCACTTGATTGTAGGGAAGGTGAGGAAGGGAGAGGAAAAAATAGTTAAAATGGGATATTGAGGCCAAGAGTCAAGTAGGTAGAATGCCAAGAGTCATTGGTTAAACTTGTAAAGGGTGAATCTTTGCATTATTTAAATATGTTATCCTTTTGACATTGTATGTTATCTTTGCATGTTAAATAGATAAACTATTTTCCTATTTTCTTTTATTCTTACAAGTTGTCGATGGTTGTGGACTATTCTCTCCGTTCATGGTTTTATTCGTGAACCTTATAGGGAATGATGTCACAATATATAGAAGATATTCTCATGCTTGTAATGCCTTTCCTTAATTATATTAAGCATTGCTAACAGTAACGACTTGATGTTAATCACATATCCCTCAGTGACTTGTAGGATATCATTTATTTCTCATAAATACCTTGGGGTTTGTGAAGATGGTAGTCATTGGACTATTCTCTCTGCTGTTTGTAATTCTCTTTTTGTTTTATGTCAATCAATTCTTCAAATTCTTGTATCTATGATAGAGTAGATTATATAAATGTTAGATTAATTGCTAGAATAGTTTCATAATGCATTCTGTTCTTAGATACATTTTATTTGAAACCATAAACCGATATTAGGGTTCTTCATTTTCTATAAAGGAATATATAATTGGCCCCTTTGACATGCTGAACTTGTGAAGTTGACGAGGGAAATTTCACCACATAAACATTTTGGTGCTATAAGCCAAGTCATTTCCCTTGTATGGTTTATAGTTTAATTAATTTGTGTGGATTGTTAGTTAATGGGAATAATCACAATTAATACCATATCCAAACGGTAATGAAGAGAACTTGCAAGCGGTATTGCATACACCAAGTCTAGAATCCAATTTTCAATAAAATTATGTATAGTTTGATTAAAAAAAACCTTATCCACCTAATGTTTAGTTGCAATCTAATTTTTTTCCACATGTAGAGACCAAATATCCCTTTTCTATCCCAACCCAAAAGTAATAAGCTTTTTGTTGTCTTACCCATAGTTACACTCATCAGATCAATAGCTTATTGGTTCTCTAGAAACATATCAAACAACATATCTCTAGAAGATATTCTATTAGTCACAATCATTGATACTTATATTAATGATAAGTGAATATTCATAAACTTCTATTTCATCTTAGGTTGGTTAGCTTTCATTAATGGTGCTATAAGAAAACTACCATATGAAAGCTAACATGTGTTAGCTTTCATTGATTGTGCAATGTTGTTGGTAGAAGGAAATCTAACACGAGTTAGAACTCCTTCATGGTGCTAGAAGGAAAACTGCGTTAGCATTCATATGAAAGCTAACACACACAACCTTTGGTGACATTGTGGTTGTTCTAGAAGGAAACCTACATCAGCATTCATATGAAACATAACACACACTACCTTTGGTAACATTGTGGTTGTGCTAGAAGGAAAAATACCATATGAAAGCTAACACACGTTATCTTTGAGGACAATGTGCTTGCGGTATAAGGAAAACTACAATATGAAAGCTAACAACCATTAACTTTCATTCACCATGTGTTGGGAAATAGGGAAGACCCGGGTTTAATCCTTTAATGTCGCACCAACAAAAGACCCACAGTGTTGGCCCTTTCGGCAACAACCTGCACGCAGGTTGCAGTCTCACCCGAAACAGCTATGGGGGTGCCGTAGAATCAGGTTTCTGCAAGCAGAGAGGGGGATTACTGTACCTTAGCCTTTTAATGACCTTATTAATCAATAATTATAAAGCTTTACCATTCATTCACATACAACTTCGCAGATAAATAAACAGTCGTGACTTGCTCAACCCACTATAGGGAATTCACAGCGAAGCTAAATATTAGCAGCGATCTAGCTTATCATATGTATACAGTTATTAATGCATAAAATAAACAGAAACAGAAACAGCACAAGAAACCACAACACCGGATATAACGTGGTTCACCCCTAGTGTAGGGGCTACGTCCACAAACTGTGTTCTATTCAACTTGCTACAAAACCACAGTTTGATCTGCGCACTCAGCTGCAGATCCCTTCAGTCCTTAAAAAGCCGCGCACACAATAGCAGGCCCCTGCGCACACAGCTGCAGGTCTTTCCTCAATCTTCTTTACAAAAACCCTCTGCGCACACAGCTGCAAAGGTCGTCCACGCACACAGCTAGGAATTAACCTTTCCTTACAAAATCAACCTTAGCTTCACCTTAAGCTTTCTTACATCATAAAACCTAACCTATTTTCTTTACACAAGCGCTTATTTATACTGCGCATTTTTACAAAACCATGGTCTTAAACCATGGGCACCCAAAACCCTAAACCCTGGATTTCAACCAAGGGTTTATTACAAAAAAGGAGTTTTAACTTCCGCCGACACCCCTAAGACTGTTTTGACCCGTAACTCCGCTTACAAACTTTCTGATTAACCGCGGAGTTACCCAAACATGGAGTATGCGTCCCAACACCATGCAATTAGAAGGAAAGCTAACACATGTTAGCTTTCATTAACCGTACCTTATTGTTATTAGAAAGAAATCTAACAAATCTTACATTTCATATTCTTGTTAGAAGGAAATCTAACATGTGTTAGTTTTCATTCACCATACAATGTTGTTGTTAGAAGGAAAGATAACATGACTTAGTTCTCATGTTGTTGTTAGAATGAAAGCTAACATGCGTTAGATCTTCTTCCTGATGCTAGAAGAAAAACTAGCATATGAAAGCTACCATGCTTTAGCTTTGACGACAATCTAGTTGTGCTAGAAGAAAAAATACCATATGAAAGTTAACAAGCATTAGCTTTGGTGACAATGTGGTTATGCTAGAAGGAAAACTACTTTATGGATGCTAGTAAATGTTATCTTTGATGAAAATGTGGTTATGCTAGAAGGAAAAATATGATATGAAAGCTAACACACGTTAGCTTTGAGGACAATGTGGTTGTGGTTAAAGGAAAAATACCATATGAAAGCTAAAACCCCTTAGCTTTCATTCACCATATTAGCTTTCATTGACCTTGCAATATTGTTATTAGACGGAAGGATAACATGCATTAAAGTTCATGTTGTTTCTAGAATGAAATGCAACATGAGTTATATTTCATGTTGTTAGAACAAAAGATAACTGTGTTAGATCACCTTCATGGTAATAGAAGAAAAAATACCATATTAAATCTATCACACATTAGTTTTGATGACAATGTGATTGTGCTAGAAGAAAAACTACCCTTTGAAAGCTAACACCTCTACCGAAAGGGTTTTGGTAAGTGAGTTGCGCAGCGTCGCGGCAACTGCGCAAGCTTACGCAACACCGCACAAGGCGAGATCAGCGCAATGGTAGAAAAGATAACCGTTTTTTAATATTTAATATATTACTTGACCAAGTTTTGTCGCCATAGGTCATTAGCGGTTAGAATTTAGTTAGAAGTGGACCTTAAATGTAAAGGCGCAAGCCTATATATAGAGCTTGTTTTGCAATTGAAAGAGAAGGGACATAGAGATAGATAGGAAAGAGTCATCTATTTTATCTATGATCTGTCTGAGTTTTGGGATGTAATTGGTCTCCTGCTGTGGAGAAGAATTATACATTTTGGATCGATTGTGCAAAATGAATATGACATGACGATTGTTGCATAAATCTTGTCTTTGTCGTACTATTTCCTCTCTTGCGATATTGATGAGAAGTGTGTTGAATCTGTTGTGATGATGCTGTGATCTATTATGTTATCTTTCAATTATGATTTATTGATGATTCTAGGCTATATTCCATTTCTTTTATGATGTTTTTGCGATCTCTTCCAATTCTGTCAGATTTATGATAAACGATGGTTAAAGTATTTTTATACTGTTGTGTTAATACTATTGCAACAAATGAATAATGTGATTGTTAGATCTGTAGAGATGAAGATAAATTATGATCACTATCTTAGTACCACGGTATGATATTTATGCTACTTTACCCATCGAATGCGATATCTTCCCTTCTTACTGCCAAAAAATTGGTTCCAACAGCTCTCCCTTGAACATCTCGGGTGAGACTTCATCCGCTCTACGAATGTTGCTAGGTAGGGTAAAACCTATTTGGGCCAGTGCTCAGGGAGATTGCGCTGGTTGGGAGTTGACGGAGTGACAACCCCTGTCGATGAGGATTTGTTGGTGGATTTTTGCCAACAAATGGTTCCATTGCTAGAACCGAGTTGCGATTGAAAGGAGGATATGTTTTGGCATCTGAATCATATGGAGATTCTGGGATAGTTTGGTCTAAAAGTGCGAGAGTTTGTTAAAGCCGAAAATCATAATTCAAGGCTGTCCACAGGAAACTGGTTGGATAGATATATTCACAATGGTCCTCATGAATGGTTATTTTGTGAGTTTCCTATTGTCTTGTATGAGTGGCTGGTGAAGTTCAATTCTAAGAAAACAAACTTCCAAGGGGGAGAGATGACATATTCAACTCTGAAGCTGATCCACGAATTACAAGAAGCAGACAATAAGGAATCACGGGCTATTGAGGTGTGGTTGGACAGTATCCTGGAGGGCTACATTACCGAGTTTGTAGTTGAAACCAATAAGTAATTTAGTGAAGCAGAAAGGGAGTTCTTCAGTGGACCATGAGGTAGATTCTTGCTGTCTCTACAGTTTTCAATTAAACAGCTGGTCTGTGAAAAATGTGTTATGAAGATGGACCAAGAGTAGTGGAACTCTGGTGTGCAGAGGATGTAGGAACCATGAAAAAAGGGGGGAGATGCATGGAAAGGTAAGGGGTAGATGGGCATGAGTTCTGGTGAAAGTTTGAAGGTCGTCGAGGAAATACGTGGTTGAAAAAGAAGAGGAAGAAGGTTTCAAGAGAAGAGGCAGAGGCTAGGAGAAGGTTGTGTTGTGATCGAGGTGAGATTCCATGAGGAACAACCACACGATACAAAGCAACAATTCAGTGAAAATGAGGATCACCAGGCCTAGGCTACGCCCGTAAGGACGACGATATCGAACCCCAGTAGTAACTTGTCCACACCTCCATACACTACTCCACCCCCAGGAAGAAACATGTATTCTACATTGAATTTCCCAACGTGTCAGCAACATTCTAGTAGTAGAGTACCAGCAAGAGGAAGAAGGCCCAGAATGGCGGGCAACAAAATGAAGCTACCCATATTTCATGGAAATGACAATGACGTCCCATAGCAATAATGGTTCTTTTGTGAGGCGGTATGGACCTCCCAACAGACTGTAGATGATGATGTCAATAAAATCCAGCTAGCCACCACCCTTAGGGGTCGTGCACTAGAGTGGTACATGAGATTCATGCGGGTTCCTTAGGGAGGTACCACAAAAACATTGGATGAGATCTGTATGGGTTTATTCGAAGAATTCAAGAAGTCGAAGTATGAGGATCAATACATTACTGAGTTGAAGGAAATCAAGCAGTTCCCCAATGAAACAATTTGGGACTTTGATAAACGGTTTAAGACATTGATGGCTTGAGGCATCTTCCAGATGAGCGATGTTCAGCACAAGGAGTGGTTCATCACTGTGCTTGTCTCACATATCATACAACCACTAATGCAACAAAATATTGCAACACAAAGCGAGGCTTTGGAAACGATGATGAAATTGGAGGAATCGTCGGTAGAATAAACCGTGGTCAGAATGAACCATATTCAAGCATAGTTGGCTAATCTGATGCTCCAACTGCAAGATATCAAGAAGTCCAAGGAAGATTGTGACAACCTTTGGTGCACCCGGTGTCATGCAGATGAACATACCAAGGATACATGTCCGACGTTCTAAAATTATTTGATCTCAGGAGCTCCAAATCTTTTGAGTTGCGCTGGTATACAATGGTGCCGCATATGTCAGGTATATGGGCATCAACATGAGAACTACAAATACATGCAAAATATGGTTACCAAGGCATAGAATTTGTACTGTACCTTTTTTCAGTCAGTAGGACATGATGATAAAAACTGTCCAGCTTATGAATTGCTCTAGGAAAGGACATATGATTCATAATTTTTGAAAGGTGAGGATCCCCGAGCAATGTAAGTGCATCCATAGATGGCACAACTATCAGCACAAGTGTAGTATAGCTCGCCACCCCAGATGCAGTTTATCTCATTGTAACCGCTATATGTGCTATGACCACATTATAATCAGGCGTTGTTCATTCAGTCTCAGCCACAATATGTTCAAGTTGCGCACTATGTCAAGTAGCAACCAAACCCATCGTAGCAGCAAATGGCCCAACCTCAGTTTCATCAAGGAGGAGTCCAAGGAGGATTCATAGGAAAAGGAGGAGGCTTCAATCGAGGAGGAGGACAAGTTCAAGAATCAATCCAGTGTTATACCTGTGGAGTATTTGAGCACTACCAAAGGGAGTTCCCTCATGTGCAGTGTACATATTGTGTGGCCAGTGAGCATAATGTTGAAAATTTCCCTTAGCTGATTGCAAAATGGCAAGATGGAAACATTCCTCAGTTGTAGAATGAGCAGACTAAGAACCATCCAACGTTCCAAGTACAAAACCAACCGATGATGCAGAATCAGATCCCACCGCAAACTGAGATTCAAAACATGCCGTAGAATCAAATTAAATTTCTTCCACGAACTCAAAATTAGCTGTTGAATCAAAACCCACCATTGAACCTAAATCAAGGATCAACGGTTGCAACAATTCAGGATGAACCATGAATGAAGGATGTCAATATTGGGTTTGTCACTCGAGCTGGTGCGACGACTAGAGAAGACAGATCGCAGCAGCAGGTTCAGCTTGCTGGAAAGTAAAAGGTAGCAATTGATATTGCGATGGAGAAAGACACCTTCTTTGGGGCGAGGCATGCAATCAGGAGAAATCCGGGTAAGTTATTGATTATTGACATGTCATTTTCTTTTGATCCATCTATAGAGGCTGGACCATCGCGAAAGCATGGTACCTTGCAGTAGTTCTTTGAGAGTTGTCTATCGCTAGAAAGGGACATTGAATCCCTTTTCGATCTTGACACGTTATTGTACCACCAGGATAAGGAATCGAAGGATTCTGTAGTGAACTCTTTGCAAAAGAGGAAGACAAGCAAGGAGATGAGGATCAATATCTAGATTGGAGATTATGAGTTTGAATCAATTATTATGGATCTTGGATCAGATGTAAAAATTCTAACCAAGAAAACTTGGCAGTTCATGGGGAAGCTCACCTTGGGATGGTCATCGGTGCAGTTGCGATTAGCAAATCAGGCAAAATTTCATCCCATTGGTCACATCTCAAACATAGTTGTTGATATTGAAGGTATGGAAATGCATGCTTATTTTGATGTGATAGAAGTAGTTGAATATGGAGGTTCTTATCCCACACTTCTAGGAATTGGGTGGCATAATGATAGCATGGTGGTCATCAATTTCAAGAAATGGGTCATGATGTTTGAAAACTAGGATGTGAGGGTCATCGCTCCCATGGACCCTCAGGAAGGAAACCAGTATATTGAACCAGTGAAGGATGAAGCCAATAAAAGTTGGGATCATGACTATAATATCTCTGAATACTATATCCATCTGTTACAGAGAGAAATTCCTATGGCTTGGGGTACCACAACAGACAGCTTGACTCCAGAAATCAATCCTTTCCTATATGCAAGAGAAACCAAATATCTAATACTAAAGGATCTCGATTCCTACCTTATTCCAGACGGTTGATGTAGATCCCCGTTGAGCTTTCCAACTCCAGCTTGAATTGATAAATTGCTTCCTCAACTTTCAATAAACAAGACAAGCATGCTATATATAATCTACGAAGCATGGACATGAAAAGATATTTCTATTAATATAAAACAAAGATTACAATAGAGATAACCTCTATTGGCATGTCTGCGAATCGAAGAAACTAAGTCCCCCACTTGGGCCTCCACCACTTCAATCCTCGATCTCTCGATAGCAATCTCACAAGAAAAAGGCAAGCTTGGGAAGAACACAAAAGTGCTCCAAGGGACAAAGGGATGCAGACTCAATTATAAGCTCCAACAACAATGGACTATAGTTTTCTTGCTCTTCAATTCCTCATTCCTTCAATGTATCCAAAGGGTTCCTTATATAGCTCTTCAATGGGGTAATGAAAGGTTGAATCTGAGTGATCTCAAGGCATATGGATGGCCAAGAGACAAGTGAGTTGGATCCACATTAAGGAAAACTCCAAAATAATTTGGCCTTTTGCACACATCCTAATGTACACGATTTTAGGGGTCAAACCCGTGTATATACGTGAGAAAGGGTTTAAAAGTCACGTATGGCAATTTTTGCATGTTTTTAAGGATGATCTTGGAAACATCAATGGTACAAAATTGGTCCATGGGGTCTAAGGAGTCTGTAGAGAGATAGGGAAGGCCATAAAAATGTGATTCACCATGTGTGGTAAAATCAGCTG
Source organism: Pseudotsuga menziesii (assembly GCA_001517045.1). Lineage (NCBI taxonomy): Eukaryota > Viridiplantae > Streptophyta > Pinopsida > Pinales > Pinaceae > Pseudotsuga > Pseudotsuga menziesii. The sequence continues at coordinate 357,729 of LPNX010275038.1, read as the reverse complement.
TAACAGATGCCCCCTAATGTGTGAGGTTAGAGGGGTCATACGATGGCCGAAATACATTATAAGTCCATCCCACAAGTGAAGTGATGAAGAACCTAGTGGAAGAACCAGCCATCCAATTAGTACAATACAATGATAATGCTCTGCATATAACTTCAAATAGATACAACAGTCCCGGATACATAATAGTACAATGGCCATGAATAGGCATGATACAATATGACATGTGTGGTCATCACCACGTACAATATAAATAGATCATAATCTCCATGATGAAGATATACAAAGGATCATGATCTCCATGAAGACTGAAGATATATAATGGATCAAGATCTCCATAATGGCTGGAAATGTCTGACATATACTGGAATCAAGTCATGAGAGCTAAAATCTCATGAACACTGGCATGATCCAGGAGGTAGCATATAATAGATGCCACCAATCTGGAAGGTCTTGTACACAAACCACTAGGAGTACATGTCCTACTATGTGAATAGAGGTGTCGAGGTCGAACATAGTAGTCCATCATCTGATTACTAGTAGTTGATGTATACTGTTAACAAACGCGAGATCACCCACCAATAATAAAAATGGGAATCAAGGTACTAGAGTGCAAAATAAAAAGTGTGAATAGATGTGTTGAGTTCGAACACTTGAGAGAATCCATCGATTAGGGGACATTGATGTATTCCCAAAAATTGTCAATGGCAGGAGAACCTGCCACTGACGACTGCAAGTCTCAAGGCACTCAAACATGATTTTAGATTCCTATCCCAGAATAAATGATCCGAATTCAATGGGATGAAATCCAATGGAAGGAGGGCATTAAGGAATCCCCCATCATCCAACATGAGGTACTAAGGAAAGCTGTATAATGTGGAAGGACTCGATCATAAGGTGTATGAACCAATAACTCTACCGGGAATGGTCGACATGAAAAGTCAAGTTAACTGAGGAATGGCCGAATTAGGTTTCAAATTCCTTCGAACAAGAGAATAAGGGTGAATGGTGACTGAATGTAGGTAGCATAGACTCAATATGCAAAACTGGGACATCTTTGTGACACAGGAGGCATCAAAAGAGGATCCATAGGGACTGGAAGCTTAACCAATTGGTGGAGATAAAGTTAGATAAATGAGTACAGCTCCTAAAGTCAAACTATTAACCCAACCAATGGATGTGATATATAGTGCTTTGTTCGAAGGTGACACGAATCAACTGCTGCCAAAGATAACATCTTTTCTTGTCTGGCTTTTTGGTTTTTTAAATTTTTTTGGACTTTTTCAAATATTTGAAAATCTTGAAAAAGAATAAAATCACTTTAAAGTTACAGACTAGGAGGAGACGAGTGTCAAATGGGAAAACAAACTAGTTCCAAGCAGCAGAACATACCTATGCTCAATGCAAGGACACGTGTAGGATAGCGACACTCAGGGGAAAGTCCCCTCCCGGTAAAAATAGGGAATCAAGCTGCAAAGGATATATAAAATGGCTTTGCATGGCTAGACATGAGACAATATCGGGCTATATGGCTGATACTCAAAGTCAGGGAAGCCGGCATAAGGATCAATGAGGTAGGAAAAGCTAATGATAATGCAATTACATCTTGACATAAGGGATTCCTGTGGAAACAGGCCAGCAAAAGATCAAGAGGAGTATGAGGCTCTTGAGAAATGTCATGGTGATACTATACAATAGACACCCACATCCTAAAAGAAAAACTGTCGACATGGGCACCAAATGCAAAGAAGGAGCTAACTAGGGTACCCATGTAAGGTCAAGCTCTACCATTCACATCATGTCACTTCTAAAACAACAAGAAGGTTCTGTGACAAGATAGAATGGGTTTGTACCTAAGGTTATAATGAAATGATCATAACGTCATGCAAAATGCAAACGGAGGTGAAACCTAACCTATATGCCAGTTTAAATATCATACCTGAAATCAACATGAACGGGTCAAAACAACGATTGAAACAGCGCTCAAAACAGTCTCCTACATCATATATTAGTAAAAAATGGTCCAAAAGGGTCAGAAACGGTCCAAAACTATAGAAAGGGGATAAAAATTTTCAAAAATTTGAAAAAATTCTATAAATAGTAAAAAATTCAAAACATTATATAACATTTGAAATTTTTACCCAATTGAGCTTAGAACTTCAAATGCGAATTCCGAGAGATCCAACCGGCGGAATCCAACACCATTTTTTCCGGGTAACTTCCCATGCCCTTCTCTTTCCTTTACATGTAAATTTTTCAATTTTCCATGGTCCAATTTGATTTCTAGGCCATCCTAAATTATGCGCCTCAGCCCACATAGAAATCAAGTATTTTTCCACATATAGGGCTGGCTATACATAGAAAAATGCCTGAAAGTAATGTACATACACGGTTGTTTAGCAAACAGTCGTGTATGCGGCCTCGTTCAAGTTTTTCTAAGACATATAATAACCCAAACTTGAATTAAATGTGCAAGATGGTTCTAGAATGGAGGGAACGAAAGCATGGGGATGTAGAAGAATCAGTACGAGGCGATCTAATGGCACAACAGGCTCTTTGTGCATGTGGGCTCTACAAGTTTTGGTGTCTTGGTAGCTTAAGGGCCAAACCAAGATTGCTGCAGATGCTAGTAGACTATTGGGATCTTGGCTCAGAGTCATTCCAGTCTGACGGGATGTCCCTCACCATAGAAGTGGAGGACATATACTTCATTACTGGATTGTCCCAATGGGGGGTAGTGGTGAACCTACATTCTCACAGGCCCAGAGGTAGCCTCACCATAGATGAGTACATAGTAGTGTATTTTTATTCAAACATGGAGAAGGTCAGGATTTAGATCCCAACTAACTCCATATAGGTGCTAGGCCTAAAGGGAATAATACTAACACTCAGCATGATAGAAGGGATATCCTAACTCCACCATGCCTCACAACCCCTAATGTTCTATGCAGTGGATTGCATTAGACACATAGTTTACATTTGGAGCACTGCACTGTTGAGCAACATGAAGCACCATCTCAGCGAGTGCAAGATGGGCAAGGTACGAAACTTCAGTTTCAGCAGCATACTGAGCATGTTTTTCTATAAGCGTGTTCCAGGATTGAGCCCTAGAGTTGACGTTCCTCTTCACGGGGTTCAAGATTCATCCCAACGACATTGGGCATATGCGATGTGCAGACTAGGTGGAGGCAGGGTGTCCAACCCCTATCCAGCTGATTTCGTTTCATGGTGGTGGTGGCAGATAGTTTCCATCGATGATTACCCATATGCGGGGATAGATTTCCAGGTAGATCTCGACATGCCTCTACCACCAGGATCAACATACGGTGATTTTGGTAACGAATTCCAACCCTCTTTTTAAGTTTTGTGAATTATTTAATTTTATTTGTGCTTTTTGATATATAGACTCAAAAAGACATGTTTTTGCATGACAACACATAGTCACATCCTGTGATATGTATGCATATGTAGGACCACAGCTTCCTGAAGGCTTCCCTCATCATAGACAGAGGGGAAGAGGAGATGGCATTATGGGTGTGGATGTGGAGTGGATGCCCCAAATCATTCATACCAACTTCGTGTGGCTGACACATAGGGTACCCATGGTGTAGGTCGAGGACCTGCCACAGGCCATGTAGCGTCAGGTGGTAGGTGTGCCACGAGCATGGGTGTGGTTGTTTTGACAGCTAGCTAGATCCATGGTGACATTCCATGATAAAAAACCCCTCCTCCTCCCCAGGCTTAGATACCTGGGAGTGATATATTTTATACTACCATGTATTTATATTTTGGTGGATCGAAAGCCCCATTTTTGTATTATGACACTTATGTATTATCACAATTTGGATCTTTAATGAAAAACTTTTATGATGATCAATTTATTTACTTACATGTGTAAAAATGTATGTTTGTGATGAGCTTATTGTCTGTGAAACAAATTCCAATATAACACATAGTTAGCATATGAGACAGCAACTTGATTATAAATTCTTGGAACATATATGTATATTATGTTGTCAAATTGTCGTTCTAACAATCTCACACGTAAGAATCTTCATAATAATGTTGGACCCCTAACATGATACAAGCCATTAAGCTGTGACACTACTAACTCCGAGTCAATACGTACCTCAAGAGATAGAACACCAAGTGAAATGGCATCCCGTAGAAGCTCGATAAGGGCACTATATTCAGCAACATTGTTTGAAGAGGGCCATAAACATATGCCTCCTAAAGACAATACCTGACCTGTAGGAGTATAAATCACCCAAGCAGCAGAGGCTAAGTGTTGAGTGTGGAGGCTAGCACCATCTGTGAATCCTATATAGATGGAAGACTCCATTGAAATCTACCATAAGAAATGAAAGCTAATCAACAAACCCAATCACCATAAGAAAAAAATAACTATGCAAAATACTGTACAATAGTATACAATAGTCAGCCCTGTTTGAGAATCATGCATAGTACTTTTTAAGATAGATCCCATTTCTAGGCTCTGCCAAGGATGTCCCCTCATAATCTACTAACTCATATGCGCCCTTCTCTAACACACGTTTAACAATGTAAGGACCATGCCACATGGGGTTAAACTTTCCTACCCCCAAGGGTTCTTTAGCTTGATCCACAAAAGGACCAAATCTCCTTCACTAAACTTCCTTGGATGGACAGATTTTGTCATACTGGACCTTAACACGACGCTTATTTACTTCTAGAGCCACCAAGGCATCTCGGCGCTGCTCATCAAGATGCTCTCAGTGGATGAAATGTTCCTCCAATGGGAAAGTGTCTGGTAAGAGCTCTATGGCTAGCTTCAAAGAAGGGATTTCACACTTAACCGACAATATAGACTCTACTCCATGTACAAGCTTATATGGAGAAAAACCAGTGGAATTCTTAACCACAGTCCTATAAGCCCACAAAGAAGGATATAACATGATATGCTGATTGGTATTACTTTGTGTGATGGTTCGTTGGAGAATGGACTTGAGTGATTTGTTCACTGCTTCAACCTGTCCATTTGCTTCAGGCTAATAAGAAGAAGAATGCTCCTGCTTATACCCTAACTTTGAGGCCAAATCTTCCATCATCCGATTCTGAAAGTGCCTACCATGGTCAGTGACAAGCTCTTTCGGAATACTGAACTGAGTAATGATCTTGTTGAATATGAAATGTGTGGCTCTCTCACTGTTGGATTTAACCATGGGCATAGCCTCAGCCCATTTCGTGAAATAGTCAACAACCACAATAATATGATGATGACCCCCAATTGAAGCTGGGTTTCAATCCATGAAATCAAGCCCCCACTTAGTGAAGGGACCGATGGTGATAATTGGATGTAATAGGGCAGGATGTTAGTGCATATTGCATGTAAACACCTGGTAATGGTGGAACTTCTTGACCGTATTAACGCAATCCTTAAATATTGTCGTCCAAAAATAACCCACTCTCAATATTTTGTGGGCTGTAGAAATCCCAGATAAATGACCACCACACACCCCTTCGTGGAAATCATTCATCACAAGCTCAGCCTCCTCATGAGTTAAACAATGACGTAAAATGGAATCTACCCCACAGTAGTACAATGTGTTATCCACTATGAGGTAATTCTTGGATAAGTTATGTAACCGTTGTCGTCATCCCATGAAAGGTGAGTAGGGACCTTCAATGTTTCTAAATATATGATAATATCCCCATACCATGGATCCAAAGTTGAGATCAAGAAAATGTGCTCATCGACAAACGTATCTTCACAAACTTCCTCCTCCTCCTCGCTTGGAAAACCAGATATAAGCTCCGCAAAAATCAACGATTTCTTTGATTTTTTCGAAACAAAATCTAGATCAGATTCTTGCAAGACGAAAAATCCACTTATTATACTTTCCCCCTATCATCCTTCTAGTGAGGATGAACTAAAATTGATTGACATTGGCTACCACCAAGGTCTAGCGAAGGAGGATATAGTGTCTCAATATTTGAACTACATGAACGGTAGCTAAGGAAAGTTTCTCCACATGGGAATAACAGATCTCCGCATCTATAAGGTTTCAGCTCAAATAATATATTACATGCTCCTGGAGCTCCTCATCCTCTTGAACCAAAACCATACAAATTGTCTCAATGGAAGCGACCACACAAAGTAGAAAGTCACGGCTATAGTCGAGTCGACTAATCACTGGGGCTGATGCTAAGGCTCATTTAAGCGCATCAAAGGACTCTTGGGCTCACTCATCCCAGCAAAAGGTAGTGTCCTTATTCAAAAGATGCATAAAGTTTCTATTCAAATTGGCAAAGTTAACGATGAATCTTCATAAGAAGTTTTCCATGCCTTGAAAACATTGAATATGTCTAATGTTTCTCGGGGGAGACAATTGAAGTATTACCTCAACCTTCAAAGGGTCGACTCTTATACCCTCCTTGGAGATAATGAACCCTAATAGGTGACCATACTTCACACAAAGGATGCATTTATGAGGATTTAACCTAACCAAGTAATGGTGGCACCTTTCGAACACTAATCTCAAATGGTAGGAATGATGCATCCTCTAACGAGAATGGGAAGCGAGGTCATCCAAAAAGACTTCAATAATCGATTTGAGATCATGGAAGATCAAGGTCATAGCCCGTTGAAAAGTGGCTCTAACGTTTTTAAGGCTGAAAGGCATTTTTCGATATGCAAAGGTACCCCAAGGACAAATAAAGGAAGTCTTATGTGGGTACTTGGGTTTGATTTGTATCTGATTGTATCTTGAAAAGCCGTCCATAAAGGAAAATACCTCGCTTCCTGCACACTCATCCAAAATTTGATCAATAACTGGTGTGGAAAAATTATCCTTAGGACAGGCACGATTCAAGTCATGGAAATCAGTGCATATACGGATCATTCCCTGCTTCTTATCAACCGGAACGAGGTTTGAAACCCACTCCATCAAGGGAACGGGATAGATAAAACCAACATTCAACAACTTTTCTATCTCTGCCTTAATTGCGGGTGCTTTCCTAGGATTCATCGCACGCAAGCGTTGTCGAACAGGCTTAGCATTGGGATAAGTTTTAATTTCATGCTCAATAATGCGAGGGTCCATACCTAGAATTTCCTCGTATGACCAAGCAAATACATCACAAAATTCTTTGAATATCTTGGTATACTCTTGAATCTCAGCATGGGAACATTCTGCCCCAATATAGACATTCTCAATCTTGCCAGGATCGCGAGAGATATTGATAGGGATGGTAGGAGATATATTCGCCATGTTTCCATCACCCATTGGACCAGGAGAGCTTAACGAAACCACGAAACTACCAATTCTCTCACTAAGAATCTCCCTAAAATATTCACACTACAAACGGTCAAGCTCATGAAGAAAATAAGATCTATGATAACTTTTCCCAAGGTGGCTCAATTCCAGACATAGCCTCGATAACAGCTTCATCTGATGGAAAAACACTATCAAGGTAGTCATGTGTGTGAGAAGACTCAACAGCCCATGCAGGCAGCACATATGGGTCCTCCTCCTCCATCTATGAAGAGAAAGGAATAGGCTATGCAACACATTCAATATTATCTTGATATGTTATCATTTCTACAGGCAAGGGCACATTCATTCTGATAGGCTCACATGAAAGAATCAGTGTAGGAAGAATCCAAGGATCTTCCATGTGAGTGGTGCAAAAAGACACCGAATGCAATGACAATGAAGCCTCACCAGAACTAGACCTGATCATAAGAATAGGTACAGGACAACTAAAGGATCCCGTAAGGGATGGGTACATGCCAACACCCACACTCCTAGTTTCCAGCTGAGAGTGCTCGAAAATTGGGATAGAAGCTCCCGAAGATGAGGTAACAAATGGATTCTTGAATGACATTTGATCAATCATAACTATCTTCCCATTAAATGGAAATCATATTGTTTCCACCTTTCACACACATGGGTTACGTGGCAGAAATCTTTAAGCCACTCAGTGTGTCCCTGGGGGCAAGTCTCGAGTCAAGGCTATCACCTTGTTTTTGACTTCTCTGTTTAGGCTCAACTCCTAACGAATCCAAGGGGGGTAGACCCTATTAAGTTACTAAGGCTAATTACTTAGTGTGATGATGTTATATTGATTAAGTTGTTTAGGATCTTTGAAACTAACTAGTGGAAACAAAAGATAACAAGATGCAAGATTTAAAGCATATAAGCACAGAAATTACACTCAATATATATATATAATCGAAAGAAATAAATCACCAGTGCCTTAAATGGAGTCAATAGAGAAAACAATGTGCTTGCATGTGCTCAAAATAATTTTTTGCAAATGTCTCTTGGTAGATTTTAAATTAATGTTGAATGTGAATGAATTAAATTAGGTGAAACGGGGACTCCAGATATACCCGAGGGGTACTTGGAGTATGTCCAAAAGTGAACTTTCATGGCTGCCCGCAAGGTGTTTTTGGAATGGAACGGAGTCTCAGAGACTATTGTTCATAACACACCCATCAGGGTGTGATAGATATCGGTGCCTCGAGGTCACTTTTCAGTTATTCCCACTCCTTTGGGTATTTTGCCATCGCTTACAGTTTGTTTGAGGCGTTGGATTTTTTCCTGATGGTTTGTCAATTTTGGGAGAGTGAATCCTAATTATTCTAGTCACTCAATTTCTTTTGATGCATATTGATTGATCGGACAAACCACAGTCAAGTATAGAGCATACACACTGGAGTCTTCAATGTTTTTAGTAAATTTTAAGATAGGTGTTCTTGTTAAAAAGAAAACCCTCCAGGAACCTCTTTCGATCCAAGTGGATCTCAATCAGGGAATGAAGGAGGGGTTCATTTTATTACTACTAACAAAACAAATGATGAAAAAGGAATCAAATATACACAACGCCGGTTTTCTAATTAGTCCTACCACGCATCTCTTTTCCCTTGCGGGTCAATCAGGAAGTCGTGGGGTAAGTAGTATGATTAATTTTGAAATTAAAGTATGGAACAATTAAAAATTATATCAAAGTATACAATCCTACATGTCATTACTAAAAATAGAGAAGAAAACAGGAAAAAAGCAAAAAAGTGAAATGGACGCAGATCCCCCCTTGGGGGATGGGGAGCGGGCTCGAAAGAGCCTACTAAAAAAATATTATTTTATTATTATTGGTTACAATATCATCAAGCTGAAATATCATAATCCTCTTGGTCCTTATATGGGATGAAACCAATATCTTACAACTCTACAAATTTTTTAAATTTTAGTGAAAGGGGAGACCCCTGGGGGGATTTGAACGCTCTTGAGGCCACTTTCGAACAGAAGATTCTTTTATTTTCTGTTACACCTTATAAAAACCAGAAATCATGTTATAATAACATATTCCAAAATCGCTTTAAGTGTACCTTTGGATCAGCCTACCTTAACTCAAAAAATATTAAGCTAAAACTAGCTAAACAGGTGAAAAAGGAACCAACGAAACCAAGCTTTCCTTGGGATCTTGTATTGCTATTTCTGCAGCCAATGAAATATGCATTAATTACTGGATTTATTATTTTTAAAACATAACAGGAAATCTAGAGCATGCAACCTACTGATTTTCTTTAGCTTGCCATGCAAAACGGACTATTTCCTTATGCTAGATCTAGAATGCTTAATGATACTTTTCAGAATTGAGATCTATACTATGATATTTGAAATATAATATCTATGTAGATTTTACTTTGATATAACATATCCAAATGATAACAAAGCTTTAGAACATAGTAACCAGGTAAGAAACTTGATTTTTTTTTGAAGGAGAAAGAGAGAGAAAGAGTGTTGGAAGCCTGGGAATGTTGGTTTTGGAGTCTTCTTTGGTGGAACACTGAGGGACTATGTCATTAATAGTATCTTGAATATGAGGAAGATTCAAACTATATCAACCTCTTCTATAAGCGAGATCACTAGTAACTTAGAAATCCTTGCACAAACATATGGTTAAAACATAGGTGTTGCTGGAAGAGATAATTGGAAAACATGCAATTAAACTTAAAATACATAAAACTCCAATAGATATGAAACAAGCAGCAGTAAGAGAATAAATCAAACTAGAATAAACTCTTAACCTAACAGGAGGGAGCTCTCTCCTTCAAGGCCAACAATTAACCAGCAAAAGCAATGATAAATAACACAGATTATACCTCATAAGCATTTGACAATCACCATCCACACATGAAGAGCATTACACTATAGATCTTGCCTCCAAAGCTTCTTTATTCCAGAATAATAAACAATAACATAGTACAAGAGCAACAACACCTCAACCCCAGTTATAACTAGCTTGGAAGAGGTAGCCTGAGCTTTATTTATACACAAAACAGGAGATCCAACCCACGGGGGGCACAAATCCCAAGGAGACAGACTAGTGTAGCTGAGGGAGAGTCCATCAATGCTAATATGAAGCCAAATTGATCCTACTTGTCAATCGGGGGGATGATTGAGCTGACACATCAACCCATAGACTGACACATCAATCCACAAAGCTTCCAGGAGAGCCCACACATGTGGAAGAGAGAGAGAGGGTGCAATTCCCCATAAAGGATGCGGAAGATCAACTCTGGATCTGTGAGATCCAGTCAATCTAGTCCAGATCTGATTGATTTCAACAAAATCAGCTGAGAATCCATTGATCTAGGATTTTGGATTTGCTCCATTATTCATCAATTTATTAATTAAAATAATCAATAACTGATTTTTGGGGGCTTTCTGACCCAAGTGATGGAAAATCAGTCAAAACCTGAAAAAAGTGGGTCCATGGGTTTACATGGTGCTCTTAGCTCTAAAATGAGCATCTACATGACTGAAACTAATTATTTTTCCGACTTTTATTAAAAAACCATTTTTTCCAATTAAACTATTAAAAAATAGGCTAAGTTTTGGAAAAAATAAATTTTCATAAAAAACACTGGAAAAATTAAAAAGTTGAAAAAGTTGAAAAAACCTAGGGGGACTTAGACATACATGTTCGTATGACTCTACCATGATTCCTAGCATGTTTATACGTTGACACATAGACTCTAATAGCCTCAATAGGCCTAAATTCCAAGCCGACCACCCCAGCTTTGGTGGTATGGAGTGAAAAACTCAGAAATTATCAGTCGTTTATTCAACAACCAATAATAACCAAGGGAAAAAACACTCTGGGATGATTGTATTGACAAATAAAGTCTAAGAGACCAAGTCTTTTACATACACTATCATGCTAGAACATTTATTACAACTCCCCCAAGGGGGTATGAACATATGATATACTACAACAAAGTTTCCCAAAACAAGACTAAAGGTCTGTTGAAGTCCGAACAAGTTATCCTTGTTCGGTTCACCAGGATCACTTGATAAAAAACCACTAAGTACAACTTAGGTGGAACATTCTGGCTCCAACTATGGGACATGTGCTCGATCTGGTCTTTAAGGCAAGGAGAGGATATGAGAACACCATAATCTCTGGCTTATATACCTTGTAAAAACATCTCAACTTGACAAGAAAACCTTAGTAGCACAAGCTTTATATGAAAACCAAATGAACCATTAATATGATTTATTTAAAAAATAAAATAAAATAAATGTAATTAACTAATGAAAAAAAAAGTTTTATTATAGCTAAGTACAAAACATAATGCAGAAAGTAAATGCTCTCTTTTAGGAGCTTATTTTCCTACTCTAAGCATGATATAAAAGGGTTACGTGTAATAAAAAAATCCAATGTAACCACCTAAGAATTTTATTAACATGAAAAAAAAAATTCCTTGTTTTTGGTTACCAACCAAACTAAGGATACCTTATTCAGAAAATGCAAACCTGTGTGATGATTCAAAATGGGCGGGATGGATGGGAGATCATAGGCATGAATAATGTATTAAAAATTCTTCCCCAACTTGTATGTGCTCATGCAGGTTGCTTCTATCCATGACTGGATAGGACTGATATACCAATCAGAATGATGAAGCAGACTGACTACATCGTCATACTGATCACCAAGGCTTATCAAATGATAACTCGTTGCACAAGCCCCAAGTAACTCCAAATCATAAGGAACCTCTATATGTGAAAAAGATGGTTGAGACTAATATTCTAGTGACTGCATCACATCTAACTTTTCACAACACTATTTCTCAATGTCTTCATTACTAATACCCTTGTGTGGCACTGCATGATATGACTCTGAATGATCACATGAAAATTCAGAATGCTCCTCTTCCATACTAAGGTTTTCCCAGGCATCCAGATACATGCTCCCCTCTATGGACGTATCATAGATTGGACTTCCACAAATTTTTGAATAGACACTCCCCTTGCTGGACATACCATGGATGGAATTCTTAATAATATTCTCACAAGTTGGATTATCTATGAAATTCCAATAGTCAACACTCCCATCTATGTCATATGTGACGGATTCCCCATTGCTGATATCAAGTTCCAATATCAATTTCTCTTTGTACTTGTTATTGATACTGATATATGGCTCATACTGATCATATGGATAAACTGTATGCTCCTTTTCCATATCAAAGTTTTCCAAGGCTGCAAGGTCCATGCTCTCTCCTTTAGATATTCCATAGATAGGAGAATCAACAAAACCATCAAAAGTTTTTGGTTCATTATTTTCCTCTTTATTCATGTCATAGACTGGATTTTCCATGAATGTCCAACACTCCTCATCAATATCTTTGTCAGAGATAAGGGAGTCTTCATCACTTGTGTCATGCTCCAAGTTATACTTATCCTCATTTTCATACTCATCTTCTTCAGAAAAAAGGTGATAAGGCAATAAACCTTCCATACTGCCATCATTATATGGAGAACAAGATCTACTGTCATCACACACCATACTAATCTTATCATAAGTTTTTTTATAGGCTTTTGTTATGATATCATGAAAAGGATCTTCAATACTATCTTCAACCAAGGAATTTTTTTTAGCATACTCAATGGGATCACTTAGGATGTGTTGCTCAGTGGGTTCCTCTAGAGGGATTTTTGGAAAAATATCAGCATTGCAACACACTTGAGAATACCTCAAATCTTCAATGTTTTCAGCTATGGTGACATGAGGAGAGTCTTCAACAATGTGTTCAATCATGGGCTCCTCCTGAAACTCTTCAATAGTATCATCCTGAGTGTCCTCGTCTACAATGGAAGCCATGGGCTCATTTATCTCATTTAGGTAGGTGAGGGTCCTTTCTACAACCGTCATCATATCTCCCTCACCATCATGCCACCTCCCAAAAACCATAGCACACAAATCTCCATGGGAGGTAATGAATTTATTAGGAAGACTAGAAAGCCATGTCCAAGCCTTATTTTTCAAAGAATGAGCAAAGATTCGCATCACATTATCCCTATGAAGTATGTTGAGTTTTGTCACAAATGAAAAAACAAATATGATGTGACAAACAACTGAATCACCATTTCCATAAAAGGTCGGAGCTTGGGAATATCTTTCATCCTGGAGATATGGTTCATAGTTAGGAAAACCCGGAATGCCTAAGAGATCAATGGAAGGATATGCATTAGAAATTAGAGCACCATAATATTCATCATCCATAATGGACTATCAGTAGCATATATCGACCATGTATTTTGTAGTAAACTGGAGCTGTCGAATAATGAGCATTTTAAGGTTTTACTATGTCGTATGAGCTCATCTACACACAACAAGTCTAAACAAATTTATGAGAAAGAAAGGTTTTATCCCTTCAATGGAGTCGCCATGTGAAAAAGAAAAGTAAGCATTTATAAATCTTTTCACAAAAAATATTTTTTGCTTTTCTTTGTAAAAAACTGAAAAAGGTCAGTGGAGTCGCCACATGAAAATTAAATATCTACTCTAAGCATTCATCAAACAAATAAAGAAAGAAAAAAGGAAGAAAACAAAAGTCGTACTTGGGAATAAAAAGATTTATCCCCGACAACGGCACCAAAAAGTGTTTCCACCTTTCACACACCTGGGTTATGTAGAAGAAATCTTCAAGCCACTTGGTGTGTCCCTGGGGCAAGTCTCGAGTCAAGGCTATCACCTTGTTCTTGACTCCTCCATTTAGGCTCAACTCCTAACGAAGCCAAGGGGGGTAGACACTATTAAGTTACTAAGGCTAATTACTTAGTGTGATGGTGTTATATTTATTAAGTTGTTTGGGATCTTTGAAATTAACCAGTGGAAACAAAAGATAACAAGATGCAAGATTTAAAGCATATAAGCACAGAAATGACACTCAATATATATATAATTGAAAGAAATAAATCACCATTTCCTTAAATGGAGTCAACAGAGAAAATATTTTTCTTGCATGCGCTTGAAATAATGTTTTGCAAATGTATCTTGGTAGATTTTAAATTAATGTGGAATGTGAATGAATTAAATTAGGTGAAATGGGGACTCCAGATATACCGGAGGGGTACTTGGAGTATGTCAAAAAGTGAACTTTCATGGCTACCCGCAAGGTGTTTGTGAGCTGGAATAGAGTCTTGGAGACTATTGTTCATTACGCACCCATCAGGGTGTGGCAGAGATCAGCACCTCGAGGTCACTTTCTAGTTATTCCCACTCCTTTGGGTATTTTGCCACTGCTTATGGTTTGTTCGAGGAATTGGATTTTCTCCTAATGGTTTGTCAATTTGGGGAGAGTGAATCTTAATTATTCTAGTCACTCAAGTGCTTTTGATGCAACTTGACTGATCGGATGAACCGCAGCCAAGTACAGAGCATACACTGGATTTTTCGTTATTTTTAGTAAATTTTAAGATATGTGTTCTTGTTAAAACGAAAACCCTCTAGGAACCTCTTTTGATCCAAGTGGATCTCAATTGGGGAATCAAGGAGGGGTTAATTTTATTACGACTAACGAAACAACTGATGAAAAATGAATCAAAGATACACAACGCCGGTTTCTAATTAGTCCTACCACCCATCTATTTGCCCTTCTGGGTCAATCGGGAAGTCGTGGGGTAAGTAGTATGATTACTTTTTAAATTAAAGTATCGAATAATTCAAAATTATATCAAAGTATACAATCCTGTATGTCAGTACTAAACTAGAGCAGAAAAAGGGAAAAAAGCAAAAAAAGTGAAATGGACGCAGATCCCCCCTGGGGGGATTGGTAGCGAGCTCAAAAGAGCCTACTAAAAAAAGTATTTTATTTCATTATTATTGGTTAAAATATCAGCAAGTATAAATATCAGAAACCTCTTGGTCCTTTTACAGAATGAGACCAAGATCTTACAACTTTGCAAAAATTTTAAATTTTAGTGAAAGGGGAGACCCCTAGGGGATTTGAATGCTCCTAAGGCCACTTTCGAACAACAGATTATTTTATTTTATATTACACCTGCTAAAAACCATAAATCATTTTAGAATAACATATTCCCAACATCACTTTAAGAGTAGCTTTGGATCATCCTACCTTAACTCAAAAAAGATTAAGTTAAAACTAGCTAAACAGGTGAAAAAGGAACCAAGGAAAGAAAGATTTCCTTCGGATGTTGGATTTATGTTTGTTGAGAAATTGAAATATGCATTGATTTCTAGATTTAATATTTTTAAAACATAAAAGGAAATCTAGAGCATGAAACCTACTGATTTTCTTTAACTTGCCATGCAAAACGGACGATTTCCTTATGCTAGATCTAGAATGCTTATTGATACTTTTTAGAATTGAGATCTAGACTATGAGCTTTGAAATAGCATATCTATGTATATTTTACTTTGATATAACAGATACAAATGATAACAAATCTTTATAACACAGTAACTAGGTAAGAAAATTGATTTTTTTTTTAAGGAGAAAGAGAGAGAAAGAGTGTTGGAAGCCTGGGAATGTTGGGCTTTGGAGTCTTCTTTGGTGGAACACCGAGGGACTATGTCATTCAGAAGATCTTGAATATGAGGAATATACAAACCAGCTCAACCTATTCTACAAGTGATATCACCTATAAATTAGAAATCCTTGCTTAAACAGATGGTTAAAACATAGGTGCTCCTAGAAGAGATAATTGGAAAGCATGCAATTAAAATTAAAATACATATGACTCCAATAGATCTGAAACAAGCAGCAGTAAGGGAATAAACCAAACTAGAATAAATTCTTACCCTAATAGGATGGATCTCTCTCCTTCAAGGCCAACAATTAACCAACAAAAGCAATGATAAATAACACAGATTATACCTCATAAACATTTGACAATCACCATCCACACATGAAGAGCATTACACCATAGATATTGCCTCCAAAGCTTCTTTATTCCAAAATAATAAACAATAACATAGTACAAGAGAAAAAACACCTCAATCCTAGTTCTAACTAGCTTGGAAGAGGCATCTTGAGCTTTATTTATACACAAAATAGGACATCCAGCCTAGGGGGGGCGCAACTCCCAAGTAGAAAAACCACTGCAGCTGAGGGAGAGTCCATCAATGCTGACCTGAAGCCAAACTAGGCCTACTTGTCAATCAGGAGGCTAATTGAGATGACACATCAACCCATAGACTGACACATAAATCCACAGATCTTCCAGGAGAGCTCACACGTGTGGAGGAGAGAGAGGGGACAATTCCCCATAAAGGATGCTGAAGATCAACTCTGGATCTGTCCAGATCACCTCCTTCAGTCAAGGATTGGTCAGATCCAGTCAATCTAGTCTAGATCTGACTGATTTCAATCAAGTCGGTTGAGAATCCACTAATCTAGGATTTTTTATTTGCTCCATTATTCATCAATTTATTAATTAAAATAATCAATAATTTATTTTTGGGGGTTTTTTGACCTAAGTGATGGAAAATCACTCAAAACCTGAAAAAAGTGGGTCCATGGGTTTACGTGGTACTCTTAGCTTGAAAATGAGCACCTACATGACTGAAATTGATTATTTTTCCCACTTTTATTACAAAACCAAAATTTCCAATTAAACTATTAAAAAATAGACTAAGTTTTGGAAAAATTAAATTTTAATAAAAAACACTGAAAATTAAAAAATTATAAAAGTTGAAAAAACATAGGGGGACTTAGACATGTTCATATGACTCGACCATGATGCCTATAATGTTTATACATTGACACATAGACTCTAATAACCTCAATAGGACTAAATGCCAAGCCTACCACCCCAACTTTGGAGGTATGGAATGAAAAACTCAGAAATTATCAGTCGTTTATTCAACAGCCAATAATAACCAAGGGAAAAAACACCCTGGGATGATCGTATTGACAAATAAAGTCTAAGAGACTGAGTCTTTTACATACAATATCATGTTAGAACATTTATTACAACTCCCCCAAGGGGGTATGAACATGTGATATAGTACAACAAAGTTTCCCAGAAACAAGACTAAACGTCTTCTGAATTCCGAACAAGTTATCCTTGTCGGGTTCACCAGGATCACTTGATAAAAAACCACTAAGTAAAACTTAGATGGTAACACATACAAATCAAAATAGAGAAGAATCTATGGCTTGCATAATGTACATCCAATTACTACCCCGTAACAGATTGTAGTCAAGGGGCACATCAACCACCTCGACCTCGATCGCGACGGTCTTCCCTCCGAAACGGACCTTAAGGGAAGGAAGAATGTTGTGTGGCCTAAACAATCTACCATAAAAATCAGTCAACATGGTAGTGGATTTAGATAACTCGGGGGATCCCAAACCCTTCCAACATGCCAAATACATCACGGAAGTAGCAGAACCTTCATCAATCATAATGCATTTGATGGTCATGTTCATACATTCTACATGAATCAAGAGAGACACATAGTAAGGGAAGCGAGGCTGTAGTCCCGCGGTTTCAAATTTGATGACAGAGGAAGAGTGATCATTGTTAACACCAAGAGAAGAAAGCAAAGCCTTCCTTTGCGAAGGACAACTCTAAAGTACTTCGAGTGCAGACATCGCACAAGGAGTGTGACCCAAATCCTCGAAAACAGAATAGTTCTGGGTGGCTTGGGCATTAGGATTGTGCCCTGAATGCTTAAGGACTCCCTTAGGAATGTGAGGTGCAACTTCAGGTTTATACACAGGGTTTTCAATAAGCAAAGGACTCCTGGGTGGAGCAGGTTCCTTTCCCAGGTCTGGTTGTGATGAACCATAGTCCTTCGCATGACTCACAACCTTAGTATCACGCACCATGTTGATGCAACCATGACCACTACAAGCTTCTGACGGATCATGATCCCCATCAGACTAATCATGGGTCCTTGAGTTCATATTTTGATTATGAGGTAAAGGGTCAGTCAGTACATCTGGGCCCTGCGCTATGAACCTGAAGGATTCTTTTATCCAAGGGCACAAGTGAGTGAGGTGGTCATCCTTACACAACTTGCAAACAATCTTAACCTTACATTTAGGCTACTTGTCCCCCCTAGCATTTCAGGATTTCTTGTCATTAGAATTGGGATTTTCATTCCTATTCCCACCCTTACGATTGTTTTTACCCTTCTTCTTATTCCTTCTGAATTGCTGGTTACCCTTCTGGTCCGATGATTGCACTGAAAGCACACTCATTGTTTGGGTGGGTTGAGATGAAGCTTGTCCCATGGCAGATTGGTTGATAGACAATTGACTCACCTGTTTCACAAACGAATCCATAGGTTTGGTACTTATACAACCAATAATGCCATCATCATGTGGTCCATGTTTGATCTTAGGGTCGAAACTAGAACGCGGAGCATTAGGAATGATCTCATATAACAAACCGGATTGACTGTAAATCAAATCCAATTCTTGCACCCTAAAAATGGCTTGTTCCTCGTTCTGAACTCTAGATGTGGAAACATCCTTCTCTATATAAGGTAGTAACAATTTAAGGAACCATTCAAGGATAAACTCCAGTGGTATGAAGGCTTTAATCGATCTCTTCCATCTATGCCACTCTTGGATATGGTCTGAGATATGTGTGGTTTTGTTTTTTCGAAATTTTGACAAGAGTTCTGTACCAACGTCGTAATGCACTGGTAGCTGGAAGTGGTTGAGAAAATTCATAGCTAGGTCATCGAACAAAATGAATACCCCCCTAGGTAACTCTATGTACCATTTCACTGCAAGCCCTGTAAGGGTGCATTGAAATAGTCTTAAACAAATCGAATCTTTGTGTAATGAATTAGAAGAGAACCAAAGGTGAAATGTAGTAACATGTTCACTAGGATATTCTCCTGGTTTTCCCTCGAATTTGGGAATGTACAAGGGAAGCTTATTAGGGACATCCGGCCAAGCCGGGTCATGAGAGACTAGATCATTCATTAGTCTCAACAAGTCAGGAAAATTTAATGTTGCGAGGAAAGGGAGCCTAGGATTAGTAGGTCGATGAGATGTTCCCTGATAATTTTGGTTCACATAGGACTAATGACCGTAAACACTATGGCCATGGACATAGTATCCTCCTCTCATTTGACCCATGTAGGGTGGCATGGAAGCACCATAATGTGGTGTACCATGACTATTTGAGGCTACAAAGCAATAATTCAGGGGGTAAGTAGGTTGTTGATACCCGTACCCATAAGATGAATAACTCTATGCATACTGCGGTCCATATAATGGTCCATACAAAGTGTTAGGAATATTA